>JAQFZP010000233.1:0-45906 GCA_034695745.1 Geophilus truncorum | reverse complement strand
GAAAGCTTGGAAATCAACACGCATCAAGCATTGGACACTTCAAGTGACAAGAATGTGGCCAAAAAAGGAGAGAAACGTCTTACACCCGACGAGATTTCTGAGTCTGACGACGAATATGAGACAGAATTTGAAGATAAACTCAGAAACATGATAGCTCTTTCAGCACGACTTTATCAATTGAAAAAAATTAGGGATGAACTTTTGAAAAACAAGAAAACTGAGAATAGTCAATAGAATGATATTTATTTGCATGCACTTGGTCTCTCATTTTTCACTTTTTTTTTTGTCATTTTTTTTACGATCGAGAACGTGTTACACGTCAGAAAGTTGAATTTTGTGTTTTATTTTAAGTAATTCATTATTATTAACTATTTTTAAAAAGTACTATATTTGTTTATATCAATACCTGTTTTGAGTAGGTACATTAATTTTCTTTAAAAAACTTAAAAAAAAAGTTTTACTTTAATTGCTATTTCTCACGAGATGGCGCCGTGAAATTGTCTCATTGAATCGTAATGAAAGGTCATAGTTCTCGAATATTTAAATCGGTTGCGTGTAATCGCTTCACTCTTTTCTTGCTTCTTATTAATTCGCGCACACACTGTAAGGTGCGTGACAACGTCGTGAGCTTTAAATACCTTAAGTAGAATTAGGGATGATATTTTGAAAGAAACGAATAGAAAGTCCGAAAATCTCTGATGTTTTCGGGGAATATTTTATTGATTTGGGAAAGTCTAAAGTTTGAATGCGGAACATAGTTAATTTGCTATAGGCTCACTTGCACTTCGAAGATTTGATTTATTTGTTTGATTTTTTCTTCTATTTTACGTTCAATGTTTCTATGGTTTGAGTGTGAAAAATTCTGGTTCTAATAATATTTATTGTAATTCATTTATTTTTACATATTATTTTATAATTTATAATTTCTTCACTATGTATATTTAAAATGCACATTTAATTTCCATATAAAAAATGAAATAATTAGATCTAAAAATTACTTGATTTATTGCACAGGATTAACACAAAAATTACACAAGAATTACATCGTTGCGTTTTATTGTTGCACTCTGTTGTAAGTTTCTAGAATTTTCCAGCAATAATAGAGATGTGTGACACCAAGTTGATGAGCTTGTGTTAAATTGTAGTCATTTCAGTTCTCTCTGAGAACTCAATGGGTCCAGACGTCTTTCCTCTATCTCCTCTCGCTTCTTTCTTCTTGGTTGTAGTTTCTTTGGACTTTACTTTATCTATTTTGAATCTATTTTGAATAGACTTAAGTTCATTTTGATGCCTGTTTTTTTTCTAATGGAGGTATTCGTTGGATTAAATTGCAAAAAACGGCTAGAGAAGTCTGTTTTTGTTAGTTGTCACAACTCTCTGTAATAGCACTTCTACTTTTTCATGCTGCCTGTAGTGCTAAATCGTAATTGTTTCCTCTTTTCTTCTATTGCTTCATCAATATGCTTCCATACACTCCACTCTCAAACACTTGCACACGACCTTGCTTTTTCTGACTCTCTCACACACATAAAAACATAAAAACTTAGCTACAAATGAAACATGTTTAACTCATTATAATAATTGATCACATTAAAAAAAATTAAAAAAAATAATGAATGACAAACACAGAGAAGCCAGATCTCAATCTCAAATCAATTGACTTCACAACAGTTTTATTCTTAAATTGAAATTGAAATTATTTTTAATCATTATTTAACTTTTCTCCAAACCCTATACAGATAATTAACACAACACATGCCTATTAAGAGACTTACTAAGAAAAACAGGATCAGACGTCTTTCGTCTTGCTTCTTATATTTTTCAGTTTTAGTTTCTGGATTCTGTTTCTGGAAAATTAAAAAATTGAAAAATATAAATATTTTACAAAAGAACAAACTATTTCTAAGCAACAAATCATACAACCTACAGTGCAATGACATTTTTCAAGCAACCATCATCACCATCTCAATATAAATCAATTACTCACAATTGCACAAGTACATCTAAAAATTGCAATGCTAAATCTCGATCGGTCTCTAAAATACATAAACTTCTTTGCTTATTCGTTTTCACACTTCTATTTCTATTTAACAACCTATTGCCCAACTGGAATTGAGAATATTTAAACTTCATGTAACATAAACTACAGTGCAACATTGCACTGCAAAATACAAGATGTGAATTAACTAAATGATACATATTGTGAAAATCTCTTATCGACTCAAGTGCAACTGATAATTGCTATTCTATAAATGTTTACTGCTCTACAGTTTTATTTTTCATTGGTTCCTACATCAAATCAAAGAAACAAATCATTTCCAAGCAAAATCGGTGAAATGCTTGCACACACTAATTTTGGGATGTGTTACACTTGGCACAAACAAAATGGTGTAATTGAGGTTTCGCTAAACCCTCTAGATCCAACGAATTCAGTTGGAAATGAAGTTTACGTTAGAGATTTCGTAGGAAAGTTGCGAAAAGTGGCATTTCCGCATCTCATCGACTCGCAGATATCATGTCTTATTTTTATATAAATCTATTTATGCTATATTAGGAAATTTTTATCAGTTTAATTTCGGTTACTATGTTTTAAAACATATCTAATTTAAAAAAATAAAAAATCCGACACTTTTTTTATTTTATAAACTTTTAAAATTTGAAGTTTGACTCCATCGCCGTTTTTCCGATAACGGCGACGCTAGTGTGCCATAATTACCTATTAGGCGCATGCGCAAAGTTAGAGCGAGCAGATTTTTGCGATTTTTGTTTCGTGCGCGTCGTTTATGTAATGCTCATCGTTTCGACTCAACCAATAGAATTCATAACATCTTAAGACTATTATATAAATGTTGTAGTTTTGAAAATGTTTGTAAACTTCAAATAAAAATTGGCATTACACATTACTTTCTTCAAATTTGGGTTATTCTTTTTATTGTCTTCACTAAAATATAACGCGATTTCTTAATGTTACAAACGGTTTACACAAATCATCTATATTTAGATAGTAGCATTATTCACCAGCATAAAATAACTTTTAAAATCCTTAAATTCCCATTTACATTCAACAAAAATTTAAAAAACTTGCTAAATATTATAGCACGAATAAAATAGCATTGAAATAAAACATTTACCAAAATTAAAATAATGCAACGATATAAACCAAACATAAATCTATGCCAACATAACAAAAAACATTTATCACAAAAATTTCAAAAAAAAAAAACAATCCAAAAAACAGCAATTGCACTAATAAATTCTTTTTATACAACACTTATAAGTGTTTATTTTTTTATATATTATATATATATATATGTAGATATAAAATTAGATTTTGATTTTACACCCACTACAATATCAAGCGCATGTCTAACCACAACCAAATAATAATACAGTGGAACCCCGTTATAACGTCATTCGTCGGACCGGCTGAAAAATGACGCTATAGAGGGGTTCTCGCTTATAACGTCAAAATAGCGTTATAAAGGGGGACCATTTTTTAAAGCCATTTTAGTAAATAAAATTTCATTAAAATGCAGGAAGCCGAAAAGGACTCCCAACATTCTTGTCTATATAAATTTTCTGGAACTGTAAGCATAATAAAAAATGCTAAAGTTAAGTTGTGTAAATTTCAATAATTGCACTGGACTTAATTTCTTAATTTTAAGTCAGTTAATGATAAAAAAAATCACTTTGGTTTAATTGATCTGTTTATTGGGCTTAAAATGTGAGAAAATGTTGCTATAACGGGGTTTTAATTCTCACGGGACCGGAAAAAAATGACGCTATAGAGGGGTTTACGCTATAGAGGGTGACGCTATAACCGAATTTTTTAATACACAGTTGACAGCGTTTTGCCGGGGAAAAATAAAAATGACGTTATAAAGGGGTTTACGCTATATCAGAGTACGCTATAACGGGGTTCCACTGTATTTAAAATTTTTGTTTAAATATTTTATGATTTTGCCCCTAAAGCTGTTTTTGAATTGAATGATTCAAAAATTTCCATCGCCTCCAAAAAATATTTTGCGGTTACCTCGAGGCGAGAATATTAATTTGAAATATATTCGGACATCATGTACACTTCAATTACTGGTTGATTGCAAAGCAAATTGTGCCAAGTACGCGCGAAAGAACGCCTTCAATTTGGTCGACATCGTTGCCGGCTGTGGTGGAGCGTTCGAAAGTAATTGCCACCACTGCGGCGCCGAGCTGCGTCTTTTCTAATTACTAAGGATATTGCAAACAGGAACAAGAAACGTTTGCAACCTCGTTCATGACAATAGAGGAACCAGAACAGGAAGTGAGGAAGTGAGAACTTGGAAAATTCGAATAAAATAAACAAATTCTCCTTTTCTTCTTTCTAGTCTTTTCAAATTCAAATTTTATTTTTACTAATGTAAATAGCAAAGGATATCTGGCTTTATTTCGTTCTTGGCAAATGACAAACAAACAAACTGGGGAAAAAGGTTTTTGAAGTTAATGGCTTGGCGGCCATTTGGAAGAATAATTATTTTCCCATAATGCAATTTCGTGTAACAAATGGCTGTCGCTAAGTGCGCCATCTTGTGACAACTGCAGAGTGGTATAAATGAAATTACATTCAGTGCATGACTTTGAATTATTCGCTCTTAAAGAAAAAACTCTTTCGAGTAAAAGTAGAATAATTTATCAATAAATCAAAGTTTTCTCCGCCGGATTTCAAGCAAAATCGACATTAAAAAGTGAGAAGAAAAAAAGAAGAGAAAACGGAGCGCCAACTCATTAACTTGCAACTTATCCCACTTTGGCAGCCTACAACAGGAATTGCAGTTGGAAAAGCAAAATCCATCCGAGCGAAAGCAAGCAAGAGATGACAAAATGATGAACGATTAACCTGCAAGTATGTGGAAAACCCTTATCATCATACACACCCGCGAGCAAAATGAAAATAACAGCCCTCTATTGCCAACCAACTTCCTCTGCTCAAGAGTCGACGTCATTTCGGGTCTCAAATTTATCGATTACCGACTTAAGCAAAGTGTCATTACTCGTCTATTTTAAACTAATTTCTCATTTGTCTTCGTTGCACAAACCTTAAAACTGAATATATATAACACTAAATTAAAGTTTTTATAGTTTCTACTAAAACTTGCTGTCAACAACCGATGACGGTAAATACGAAGCACATTATTCAAATTCAAATATTAAAAGCTCATTTTTTAAAACTAACTTTTACTTTAAACTTTAATGTTATTGATTTTACATATTGTACGTTATTATTTCAAACATTTACTTATTTTCAAAATTAAGAAAAACCATGAATATTCTCATCGCAAATTAATTCTGCATCCAGTATCCACCTCAGTGATAATAAATAAACATATGCTATTGAAATGCCCTACTTCCTATTCATTAAATTTCTCGATTGCAATCACACCCAAAAAACATCAAATCCATAACGAGGTCACGTCTGAGGTAGTGTTCATACATAATAAATCCCTTGTTCCCACGCAAAAAGCCTGATGGCGGTGCAATCGTAGATCAAACAAACCACTTGCAAGCATCTTGTTTGCATCAAGCCTTGACTTGAGTATTAATTACACTTCACTACTGAATTATAAATTTCCTGCAGCTTTCGTCGAGTGAGTGGGTGTAAGAAAAAGCACCTTCATCGAATTATTGTCGACAACAGACCGTGAAACCTTATTGCTCTTTAATTGCACATTTTGTGAATGCCGTCTAATGAGGCTGAAAATTTCCAATGGCTTTATCAAACCAGAGTGCTGTTATTTTAACTGACATTATTTTTCTGTAACTTTCATCGCAATCGCAACCGCCCGCCCGCTACACCCTTAACGACATTACCTAACGAGATGTCGCCTTCAGTCCAAGATGAAACGCCAAGCTGGATGCCAAATGGAGACATCAATCAGGTATACTGTGAACCAAGCGACAAACCCCATTACCGAATCAGTACTTTTACTGCAATAGATGACCTGTTTTGGGAGGAAGAAAACTCCAAAACTCGATTTCAGTACTTTCACACATTTGTGCTCTTCAGTGGACTACTTTATATAATATACTAACTCACAACATGAAATTTATTTGGCGTAAACATAAAGCTGAATAATGCACAAAAAGTGAATTTACTTATTTTGAAAACACCGATAGCAAACACACTCTTAGAACAAAAGGTAAGAAAAAGTCTAAGTTTTGATCTTCTAGGGTCTAGTTGATACTGTATATCCCTATTTACAGACCTTAAAATTTTAGACAATTTTAGACCTTCGAGAAAGAAGGTTTTTATTTAGACCTTTTGTATAGGGTTATGTGCTTTCGTAACAGTGTTTGACAAGTTCCGTCAGAAAAAAACATTCTAACTATTTTTTTCTATCTCCTCATTATCCATAAGTCACACGAGAAAAAAAAGACCAATTCAATTGTCAAAAGCGAAGATTGGAAAAAATTATTTCTAAAAGATTAATGTTCTTAATCTATCCGGGTGCAAAAGTTGATCGGATCCAATGAGCATGTCATAAAGAATAAATTGCGTTTAATATTAATTGTCTCTTCACTTTCCAACACTGGCTTGGCTAATGAGTGCCACTCCGAGATAAATGACGCTTCAAATAAGCTTGACTTGGCATCTCTTGGCAGCGAAAGAGTGGAAAGAAAAGAGTCTTGTATGGTAATGTATCTCCGTCTGCCTCTTCCCGTTTCCCTTCTACCATTTTTTTACAACCCATCTTCTTGTCTCAGCGGAGTTCTCTTTGCTTTTATGTCACAATGTTGCAATTGCTTCCTGATATGATACATCACGTCCGTTCAACCAATAAGACACTCAAAGCACTACGTGATCCACGGTCTAATACAAATTTCACGATTGCACGAATAAAAAATATTATAATAAAAAAATTTAATGAAAAATAGGAAATGAAAATTGATTTTCTAAAAACGGGATTAAAAATTTAATTTTTGTTTGGCATTATGTCGCTCAAACTTGAAATAAAAAGCAATAAGCGTATATTTGATTGAAATTTAATATTAAAATTATCCCAGTGTGGTTTTGTGGCAGTTTTAATACCGAAGCATTAAACAACAATCTCATATGATAATAAATAATTTAATAGCAAGTTAAAATATTTTGTATTAATTTTACAAATAATTTGTACCGAAAATTTATTTTGATTAACGAATCAACAAACGACATTTATTAACTAAACATCCCTTCAAAAGTGTTAATTTATTATTTACAATTCAATTACAGTAATTTACTATGTAAATCACACAGCACAATTTACATAGTCAATAAACTATGCAGCTCTGAACTGAAAGTAAATTTTTAAAAAATCGAATAAACTTACAACAAAGTTTGCGTTATGTGTTAAGTGAATTTGAACCAGAACAGAAGTAAAAGTACAGAAGTAAAGAAGTAGAGAAGGAAAAGCAAATGAGGATAGTTAGTTTTATTGGTGCACGAGGTAGAGCGAAATAAAGGAAAGAAATCCATTTCTTTATCACTGCATTAAACATGAGGCAAGTCGAGAGCTTCACATCTCAAGCCTAATTGTATTTTTCTCTTCGAAATCATCTGAGCAGTGATGGAGTGCACCTTTCCTAATTTTCCAAGCTCGAGCGCTGCTATCTGGAGGCACCTCTAAAACTGCCACTGATCTGCGCCAAGGATAGTTAATTAGCTAATGGAAGCCCACTTGTCCCTCAAGGTGACAGACACTCGTTCAAATGGAGCAAAAGAGAGTGGGCCAACGTTTATGCAAGGGTCAAGAAACCTTCATTAAATAAACACGCTTTTGCTGATAAAAGCAGACGATAACATTTAATTACAGTTGGAAAACAAACACTTTTTTGAGTGGAAATTTAGCCAACGTCGTGAGTTGTTGATTGGAGGTTTGAATGTAAAACATTTTTCGCTATTTTTTTATTTCAAAATAAAAAATGTTTTAACAAAATTAGGTTTTTAACGTACCTAAATTCAGTAAATTGGCAAACACCCCTTGAATTTTTTTTCTTTTTTGGTAGAGGAAGATGGAGAGTGGACTTGACTTAATACAATGGTCTTTTTCCGTCTTCATTTAACAATGGTTTCTTAAAACTCCTTTACAATGTTATCGGGCAAAGCACTGGACCGAAAGGACTGGCGTGCGTTTATGTAGTGGAAACAACTGCGCCAACATAGCAAGAAAAATACGGGCAAAGCTCTTTCTCTTGCTAACGGCCACATTCATCAGGGAAGGCAATAGCTGCGGCCCGAGCCACGAAACTCGAGGCAGAAGCATCGCTCATGCACCTTGTCTGCTTTCTCGACGACGCAATAAGAGTCCAAGTTGGCTCTTAAATCTTCCTTCAGAACTCAAGTGCCTGTACTGACTCAATCTTCACCACCCCTTGCCTTCTTTTCATTCTTCTTTGCCATCAGTCTTAATGGCTTCCGACTGCACTAACACTGGTATTTTCATCTTCATAGAAGCCGCGTTTTACACAAGTCACTGCTCTTCATTCCACCACGACGTGCAAACACAAAAAACACTTTTTACAACGGCGAGTTGTTCGTAAAACAAATAACTAATTGCTTCCTATGGGTATAAAAATACAGCAAACAGAAGTCTTTTCATTGTGGATTGCAGAGCTAATGATGGCATAAAATAGAAAATTGGGTTTTTTATGTAGCATTTAAATCTTGAGGATATTGAAACACGAAAATGGGAAAAAATTTCCAGTGACATGGAATCACGTGATCTAAATAGATTCAAGCAAAACGTCTACCGGAAGTTTACTAAATGATCACTCCTAATGATGTTTCCGTTCTTGAAAAATTGTAAGAGTAAACTCTGAGCTAATTAATTAAAATCACCAAAACGATTCATCTTGCGTAAAATTACGAAATTCTTTAATATAAATGATGAAATTACCATCATTTGTTGTACACATGCTTACAAAAACGTGTCTGAGATGCAATTTGGACGGTAATTTGAAAAATGCTCTCTACAAACAAGGCTTTCGCCTTTTTCTCATTTTTTCTCCAAGAGTGATAACCACACCTCATTTACTAAGTTCTTTCTATTTCCCCGAAAAAAAAAATAAGAAAAAAAAAAAAGCAGAAAAAGAAAGTGCACAGCAAGAAGACGTTGGTATTTCAATGGACCGATGCAATCTCATTCATCTTACTGAGTGATGCTGCTCAAATGGAGACAAAAGACTTTCTCCATTCTAAAAGCATCTCACCCTTTAGTTCGTCCCAGTGCATGATGGACATAAACAAATTAATGCATCAAAGGAAATAGATTAAGTTAAAAATCAGCATTAATCTGGACTGAAACATACCCTGAACTTGTAAAAAGATAAAGAACTAAAAAATGAAGATAGACATTAATCAACACGAAGCCCACCCATAAAGTGATTACTGATTAGCCAACTTATTACTCATGGCAATAAATTTGAACGGTCACGCGTTATAATTGACTGCATTAACCTAATTAACTCTGAAACTTAATCAAATTTGAATAAATCGAGCTCGTAAACACATAAAAAAATTAAAGTGAAAAGAAAGTGTGAAATAAAAACGTGTATAAAACTTGTTATAAGCGGTTGGAACATATTTATGTTCTGCACACAGTTTATCCAATTCCAATTAACCATGTCACCAAACGCAGGATAAGATTAAAAATAACTTGTTTGCTCTCTGCGTAAAACAAACATCCTTAACTTTACGTAGCAAACCTGATTGCAAATTGCAAATGCTTATTTAGCCATCCCACCGCCACCCCCCAGAGTAAGGACTGTGTCAATATAAACACGCAGCAAATCGTGCTTCTGGCTTCCAACCATTCTGATAAAAGAATCAATTTTACGACTTTCGAACCGATGTAAATTTCACGCAATAAATTTAATTTTTTTAAACGTTTTTTAAAGTCATAAATCTAGCTGTAATTGATGGCAGTCACTTTTATGTTCTTGCATCTGGTTATTGTTTGCTTTTTGACGCAATTAATAATTAAAATTAAATTTTTGTCACCACCAAAATAAATTTAAAACTAAACGACTTGAAAGGTAAGGAGAACGTGTAATACCCAGTTTCCGGATTTTGGCCCAAAATTAAGTGAAAATCTTCATTTTAAACTCTAATGCTCGCATTTACACTTCAGATTTCCTAGTTTCTGGATTATGTTCGCTTCGTTAACGATACTCCAAGTAATGCAGGAAATAAAACAGAAACTTTAAGTTTAGTTCTATATTAACATACGGTAATACTTCCTTGTGTATTTAAATAAAAGGGGAAAAAATAAACTTTAAAATAAAAAGACAACACATTACCGAGTTTTTCGTTTCGCTAATATTTGCGGATGACTCAGCTCTTTACATTAAGTAAATATCATGAAAATTGGTCGTGTGTTCGACCTCGCTTGTTTTCATATCTATTTTCATTTATAAGGGCGGGGTGTAAGCTTTTCCAGTAATGAAAAGGAGGGGTACGTCAACTTCTTCCTTTTCTTTCCCGGTGAAAATCAATTGGACAAACAGCGCCACCGAGTATTCAAAGCAACTACAAACTCCATTACCACTGTAGCTTTTGTCACGGCTGAAACATCTCCCAAAATCTCCCAGCTCCAATTCACCTAATGAATTAAAACGGAAATGACAAATTGCACAAACTTCCTGTACAAATCGTCAAGAATAGAAACACAGAACTGAACTACAAAAAAATAGCAAAACACAAAAAGTTCATTTTCAAACTCGTTAATAAAATATAAGTATTGGGAATTCTAATGTTCTTATGCTTCGAAACGTCATCCCAATCCCCTTTTTTAAACATTCAGACTCGAAAATCCTTTTAGAAGAAATAAAGAAAAAAAAAAAAAAACATTTTCTAAAATGCTAATCTACTCACAGCTGAGAAAGAGGAGATGGAGCGGAAACGACATTTTCTCCTCCCACAAGACCATCGAGACAAGAGCCCCGTTTTGAAGGCCAGCCTCGTATTTCGTGGGCTTGTTAAGGCCATATTGTGACTAAGATACTCGAAAACGCGGAAAACTTTCCTCCGGCACACAGTTCTAATTAGACTCACTTGATTTGATGCAGGTTTAAATAAGCGTCACTGGAGATACGACCCATTACCATTCTAATAGGCCTGCTTGTCGAGATATTTCCCTATGTTAATGAAGAAACCAGAGTTACGTTATAACGCTCTCCACGGCGCACTTTAGCCACTACGAAGAAACGTTTTCATTTAACTACTTTACCCAGTCTCTCCTCTTTCTCCCAATTGTGCACAGCTGTCCACTGCGATTTTTTCGCTTTACTCCCTTATAACCAGAGCCATCAACTTAAATTACGCTCTTTAAGTTGTTCAACTGGCAGCCAAATACCTTTTCTTGAAGAGATAAAAGAATTTGGCGATAAGTTAATTGATAAGTTGTTTCGCGAATGGGAAATGCTAAGATGAATTAGTTCAATACGTGATTTTTATTTTCTTTTTCCAGCGTTTTTTATTTTACTCTTTACCAACTCCGAAAGACTTTTAATTAAATGTTAAGAGGATAGATGTACCAATATTGCTCGCCTGCTTTTGTTTTTTTTCTCTTTTCCTACTGTTGCTAACTTTGTATAATTGAAATAGATCAGTCGATGTTTTGTGTTTTTAATCTTGTTTTCGAGCAAGTAGAATCTAAATTGCCATGATTATTCCACAATTGTTCTTCACACGTAAGGGAACTTTCAAAGTTTTAAAATTAAGGTCTATAAATAAACCAAATGTGCGAACAACGTACACGATGTTTTTTTTATTTTTTTTTCAATTTAAATGATTATTTTCATTCTTTCTACAAACAAATAAGAAAATAAAAGATTGCGTAATTAAAAATTTATAAGAAATTAGTGAAAAATGGCAATAAAACACCTTGAAATGCACACCATTCGCAGTGGTGATTAAAACTTTTATAGCATTTGTAGAAATTTCCAGTGCAAGAAACAGAAATAAAAATTCCAAGATTTTATTTTATTTTTAATGATGTTCCAAGCAGTAAAAGCTTAGGAAGCTCAAGCGAAACTTCTTTCGCCTTAAATAATAAACAAAATAAAATCGATTTGAAAGAAAACTGCGTCAAAACAACAAATTGTACAGTTTTGTGCATTCCTAAACCTCCTACAATATCATTAAATTTTGACTTGATTGAAACATTAAAAAAAAAAAATGCATATACAGTGAATTACCGTCTACATAAAATATAAATGTACATATAGATAAAAACATTTATACAATTCGAGGCAATAGTCATTAAAATTTACTTTTTGCAATTAATTGATAAGAAAAATAAGCTTTAAAAAAATGAAAAGTAATCCTTCTTTTACTGCATTTATTTACATGAAACATTCATATGCAAAAAGAAAGGCTTTTCAAACTTAAATCCGCAGCACGTGCCTTTCCTTATATTGTGAATCGACTTTTGTTTACCATTACATATTGATATTCACTTTCATTAAAAGCTCCACCATCAACGTTCGACGTTGCATCCTCCAACAGCTCCAAAGCTCTTACCCTGCCATCCTTTACTTAATTTTTCATGCACGTTGCAAGGGTTTAAAGAGAGTTTGCAATTACTGCTAATTGACTTAGTGTATTTGCAAAACAATAAAGAAGAATTAACTCCTTTCCTTTTTAACGTTTGTTACAAACATAATTATAAACATTTCTCGGAATTAGTAATGTAATACAAAAATTGAAATTAAAAAAATTATCTGGCAATAAACTGAGTTTTTTGTTTAAATTTATTCCAATGTTATTGCCCTATCCCTTATCAGATAATCTCGCAAACTCATTCTCTCCAGGGTGTTAAAACTACATCATTTATCAACATAGTAGTACATTGATTTGTTAATTGAGGATTTATTATAGGTAATTAGTAATCACTAAAGAAGAACTGAGCTTTAAACGTTTATTTTTTATTTTGTTTATAAACTAAATATAAACTGTAAACTTTAATATTTTTTTTAAACTCACCAGAAAAATCAGAGCTGAAATTAAAATGTAAATATTAAATTAACTGTAATGTAATTAAAAATTCTCAAAGCCAGAAATTCTAATTAGGATTAAGTAACGCCAATCACATTTTCCCCGTAAAACGAACAAACAAATGCGACTAAGATTAATTCCCATGCTGAATTTAGTAGTGATAGATTGTTTAAACCTATAGTTGCAGTTTCGCTTTTGCATAAATTAAACAAGTTACTAACAAGTAAACGTCTCAGTACAGCGCATCGCGTCATAATGACATAAAGAGCAAGATATCAAATTTTCTATACGCACCTTGATGCGCCAAGGTATACAATTAATCCAGTTGAGCTGCAACTAATCAAATTGCACGGTGCGCGTCACGGATCACGAAAAGACTAATTAACGATCGTTGCATTAATGAGATTTCACCGTATACATTTTCCTACCCGAGCAGTCCCTTATTCCAGCCTTCCCATCTACATTTGTAACTAAAACTCTAGCGTCAATTACAAATTCGCATTCCACTTAAGGCTCGTTTCGAATCTGGTCAAAAATAAATAAATAAAAACTCATAGTCGTACATCTAAGTTTTAAAATTCATGTGAAATATTTCTCTGAAAAGCGTGAATAATGAATGCGGAATTCTTCCCTGTAGGAGCAGAATCGCAATAAAATAAAATAATAAAAAAAAACGTAGAGTTAAATAAATGTCTTCCTGTTTGTGAAAATTAATTAATTCAGAACATGTTGATTTACGACCTTCGCTTGGACAAGAAAGTAATGCCTTGAGCAAACCACCTCCTTGTTCATCAGATAGAAAAAAAAAAAAGAAAACAAGAGCAGCAACAGCTGTTGAAGCGTGTATACACTCCCTCTTCCCTTATAATTGGTGTTTGTGATACTTTAGACTGAATTTAATAAAGTATCTGCAACGCTTACTGTGCAGGCGTGCAGGGCCACGAGGGCTACGCTAATAAACACGAAGTTATGTGTTTATTATGGCTATTATAATTATATTTTTGCCTAATGAAATTCCATCTGGGTTATTTTTGTTCGTTTCAATGATAATTTCGTTAAGTAAACATCAATGCACTACGTTTTGTTAGACGTATAATTGTCACACGCCACATATATTATACATGTTCGAAAAATTAATTTCATTTCATATCGCAGTCGTATTGGAAATATTTCACTAAAATTATCCATTTGCATTCATCCTTGGAGATTTTGAAATGACAAAAGCACAGATCAAGCTTTAAAATTTCCGTGAGAAGCCATTGATCTGCAGCAGGTGACGACGAAAACAGATAAACATGGGAATATAAAAAATAAATAAATTATTAAAAAAAAATTAACTCTAACTTGCATCTTTACGGTCAAATGTTAACGGGCAACCTAATTCTAACCGAAACACAAAACCGCATCGTATTGAATGCGCCATACATCCTTTACAATACACTACAGCACTCCATTTACTATTGTAAGCGAAGCGCTATTCACGAAATATTTGATTCAAACACCTCATTTGATACGTGCATTTCTAAAGTTTACGACTCGAAAATACGCAACATTTGCTCGCTAATCGATCGTGTTGCTGTTGTCATTAAAGTTTGGCTGCATGTACAACAGGAAACAGAGCATTCGTGGCGAGCAAAACTCCACTTAGACTCAACGTAACGTTATAATCAGATGCCATCATTCTACTTGTCACATCAAAGGAAAGCAGCTGTCGACTCTGTCACAATCGTAAAGGGTCAGAAATAAATACTGCAATCTTTCTCTTGTGTTTCTGCCAGTGTTGCGTGCACAATGGCACCGCCTTCTTCTCCCTCCTTTAGTTATTCTCTACTTTTCATAACGGAAGAGAAATAGCAGAGAGAAAACTCTCGTTGCATAATTAATTCGCGTAAATAACAGCCTTTAGCTAACAAAAGACAAGCTGCAATTTTATTTTTCATTCTGAGTTTCGTGTTAGCATCTTTATGAAACTGCTGCGAAACAAAGAAAAGGGTTTAAAAATTAATCGGACCCATTTCTCCATTTTGCCTTGAACCAGTCACCTCAAACTTCCCTGCATTGCACCACATACAACTGTAAATTATCGTTTTTACACTGTTTTTATCCTGATATTTTTTTCTCTGTATTTTTAGCATTGAATTATTAATTATACTGCAGTGTAGCATGGATTTAATAATCGGTTGTAATTACATTACACTAAAATAACTTAACACAAAGTTCTATAGTTTTATAAAATTGTAAATATGCTTTTAGATAGTTTATAATTAATACTTCCGGTTGAATTTATTAGTTAAAATTTTAAGGGGCACGTAACTTTCCAACTAGTGAACCATTCCGTGTAATTTCAAATCAGTATTTCAACCGGAAATGACATTTTAGCTTCATACAAATTGCAGCTAAGCATCAAGAGATTAACACGAGGTTAATTTCATTGCATATTTAAGTTCATCACGAATTTGCAACTATCAGCTTCAAATCTGAAAAATTTTGTTTTGTTCTTTCAACGGACATTTAACAATAAAGCACGTTTTATAAGAATTGCAACCTACAGACATAATTAATTGAGTAATTAATTTAGCTTAATAAACTTGTTTTTATTTGCTTTGGCTTTGCTTTTAACACTTAAAACTTCTCCATAAGCGGTCTTTGTGCACCAAAAGTACTTTATTCACGTCCAAAACTGCAAAAGATGTTTTAAAAGTCAAAATCAACAAAGTTCTCTTACTTTCATCATAACTAATTTGCTCGTCAGTATAATTAAGAAACGATTGATCCGTAACAGGCAAATAAGTGATTTACGATGGAAGATGGTATGATAGATCCCGAAAAAACCGCTCACATTGTTTGCAATCGATCGATAGCAACCCCTGGGAGTGATAAATTACTTAACAAACGAGATCCAGACAGCTGACGCCTCCTTCAATCTCAACACCGTCCTTTGAACATGCGCATCAAGCCAAAAACCACTTTAATAAAAAAAAAAAAAAAAAAAAAAAAAAAAGTGTTATAAAAAAAAAAACTAAACAAACTTCTTTTTTCCTCTTTAAATTTACCATCAACTATACATTCCGGGTTTCGTGTTCCCACACAATTAACACGGGGTCAGGAAATTGTTTGATCATTTCCCAGTGGTGCGCATGCTCGACTCAGGTATCTAATTTGCATTTGCTGCGTCTGGTTTATTGATAAAGTCATCAAAAATAAAAATTTGTTTCTTTTCATCAATTTTGTTTTAATAAGAGCTACTAATCGATATGTTTAATTTTGATGGTCAATGCAAGCAAAAAAAAACAACTTTAAATTCATATTTTAAAACTATAATATTGTAATAATTCAAAGATTTCAAAAATTAAAAAAAAAAAGAAAGAAAGAAAAAAAAAAAAAAAAAAACTATTGGATCGTGAATAATTTCTTACTCGTGTGCAACTACTTCAAAGAAAAAAAAATAAAAGCTTTAAGTCGCCAATGGCTGTAGGTAAAGAATATTTTATTCATTTACGTGAGGTAAGCATTACATTCTTCCATCAAAAACTATAACATTCTCATAAAAGTTTAAACTGCTTTAAGTTTAACACAAAAAATAAAACAAATGTAATTTTAAAGATAAGATTGACAAAATTCCTATTCCATATTTAAATATATTAAGTTTACATATTTTTTTTTAGAAAATTTATCTTACGAGTTAAGCGCTCAAGGAGTGAAACTAGTAGTAAATATTTAACACGTAAAGCCTTCCGCCTGTCAATTTCGATCTTGAAGCTTGAATCCTAAATAACATTTCGATTTTTCCCTATTTCCTTTAAAAATATCAAAAAAAATTTCACATTACAAGAAAATGTAAACAGCTCATCTCATGTTGAAAACCCAAAAGTTTCTTTTGCATTTTTCACAATCTCCTAGTCAAATCAACCGGTATTTCTATTTATAATTCCACGCAGGGAATGTATTCGCATTGCTTTCCGAAATTGCACCAACTCTTAAACGTCCTCCCCATCACCCCTTAAAATAGTCAAATCACGTTTGATTTTACTGTCTTTATATGTGAAGATTTCTGTCTACACGTGTCAAAGAAAAAGAAGATTGCTGAATAACGACAGAAGAGTGAGAAAAAAGACGAAGAACGGAAACGGGAAAGAGGGGGTAGGGGATTAAAGTGAAGGAAAAAATATCCCGAGAAAATGAAGCGTCAACAGCGGCGTTTGCATGCAGAAGATGTTCCGAGTCAAATACGGGAAGTGTCGCGCGTCGCTCGACGCTGGTCAACGGGAATAGGTTGAGAAGGATATGGACAGTCGATTCAATTGGAGCACAATGGGCGAGGAAAGCATTACCCATCGCTAAGGATTGACTGCTGCTGACAGCATACAGAGATACGACACAAGGCAATGTGAATAGCGGCTCCACCAAGTGTCAAGTCTCTATGCTACTGACTTGAAAAGGCATTGCCAATACTGAAGAAAGGTCAGCGTTTTTGAAGAAAATAAAATATTTACTTTTTACCTGTCAATTCTTTCACTGACTGACAGTTTTCCCACTTTTCTATTCCGTGTAAATAAATACTATAACAATAAGTAAAAATTGGAAAAAAAAAAATTCTTTTCACCAAAAACTTTTGTAAATGTTCATTGTGCGCCACACCCAATGGAACCTTAATCTGCGAATAGATCTTACATTTTTTTTCCAGGGACGCGCGTGAAGACGGGCGGGTTCTTATTGTTTTTGTTTAAAAACATTAATTACAGATTATGTCAGTTTGTTTTTACTTCAAAGAACCCACATAAATTCAGGATTGTGTATTATTTTTTTCATATTTTTAACTTTCTAGACAAGCCACCAACAATGATAAAATGATAAAAAAAAAAAAAATAATAATAATATAAGAAAGACATCATGCTGACTTGAGAATTCTTCTCTGGAGCCAAGAATACAAGTATCACTCAAGGAACAAGCTGACTGCAGCAGACAAATAGATTGGGTTAAGATCAACAGACAAAGAAAAACTTGAAAGAAAAAAAGTAAGAAAAATGTGGACAGAAGAAAAAATAAAGACTTGGAAAATTGTCGCCCTGGGGAACACGAAATCTCTCTAGGGTGATTGATGATGGTTGAAGTCCATTGTCCATAGCCAAGTAACATTCACAATGCAAGAGAAAAAAAAATCACTTCCAAGAGGTGGCGAGAGATTGGGAAAAAAAGTGTTTTGAAAAATAGCATTTCCGTTTACGATTAATATAAATGATTTCCCTCAAACCCTAACATGTTATGTTACTTCCAGCAATAATCAATTTCGCTCATTTTCTATCTAAATTGATAATTCAAAAAATAAAATCACATTTTTTAAAATAGAAACGAACGATTTATTCCCTTCACAAACCTAGACTAATACGACTATACGAACAATTTATTCATTCTAATTTCCAATTTATTCGCTGCGACTTCCGTTACCAAACCATAACTTGCAAATTAAGGCAGAGTACATTTAACTGCTAAATTACTGCCATCAAGTCGCCCAGAAAGCATAATTTATTTAGAAAAGCGCACCAAAGCCGATTAGGTATAGAAGTCATTAGACCTAACTCCCGGCACAAAACTTTGTTCTCGCCCGAGAATTACTAAGTGACAGCTGCGATGAAAAGCCACAACAAACAAACTGCAAACTTCGTCCCCAGCCAAATTACAACGGCTTGACCCTTCCCTACCCATCTTTAGAAATTCCCCGTCTTATCGAGCTTTATTTTTATAACAAAACGCAAACCCCATGCACTCTTGCGAGTGGAACCTCTTCGTGACAGGTGTCCACTGACTAACACCAACTAAAGTCCCCCACTTCCTTCAAAAGACATGGGCAAATCAGACGCCGCTGATCTCGTTGCACTTTGCACTCCGTATTGATGAGCTTAAGCTCCCTTCACAGACAAACCTTCCCTTGTTTTGGCTTGGGATTAAAAGCTCCCTTTGGCACACTCGTGTGCGTCCGTCATTAATAACAAAGTGCACGACGGATGCTTCTCTATTAATCACGAAAACTCTCTCGAATAATTCCTGTCAAAGCTTCCACCGACGAACAATAATGAGAATGGCGTCAGCAGCGGTAAACTATGCTTTTGAGGTTACTGCCAATCAGCAACCCGCAGCCTCATTGTTTATTCCCGGCCATCCATTGAAAAGACCTGCTTTGCTTTGCTCTTATCACAAACTCTTAAATCCGAACTGCTTTCCAAAGTGAAAATTTATTCCAGCAAGAAGGCTAGTGCTAACTTCTCATTTATTTACCCAATAAATTGTTTCTAAGCTGAACAAACTCGTTTGCTCACCACTACCCCTTCTTCTTGTTGTTGCACTTATTTATACAGCTGCTCTGCCTTACACGCAGGTCAAGCTTGAAGCCAACCTGGGGAAAAGTCTATATTTTTTTTCCTTCTTTAGAAATCTGCACTCGTAAACTGAGAGAATGGCACTGTTTACGGCTTAGAAAAGTTGTTACGATACCCTTAGGTTTGTAGTGAAGAAAAAAGAGAACTCACTACTGTTCAATAAGAGTCAATAATAATGAGTTGAAAAAATTACAAATTAATTTAACAAAAATAGAAAATTGTACAAAAGTCACGAATTTCACCAAACGTTTTTATTATTTACGTTATTTTTTTCCCTCTTTACATTTCCTTTATAACCGATAAATATTTAATTATGAAAAATGATAATAACGCAGCAACATCATTACCCCATCAAAGCTCAATCGCATCTTGATTTCTCAAGCACATTAACACACACTACAAAAATATATTATTTATATTATAAAGTCATTTAATGATAAACAAACACGTACAATTCAAATTACACCCCAACTAAACACCAAACGACAAAAAAATAAAATAAAAAAACACGACGACCGCTAATAAAGAGCCGCTTTTGTCGCTGGACGATACCGTATAAATGTAATGGACTATAAAAGAGACATCAGCTTGCTTCTATCACTTTGGTCAAATCACCAGACAAATTGTGATAGATTTGTTTCGACCTTACAACCCCGCCTCGACGGGCCCTTCCACCGGAAAAAAGTCAGACAATTAAATAGGAGTTTGTGAAACTGCCAAGCTATAAAGCGTTATCGTAAATACACCCACTCATTAACTCGTACTAATGATCGCGGCTGTAAATTTGGCGAGCAAAATACAACAACAAAATGGTCGAATAAAAACGTAAGATAAACAACTGCAATTACGTATAGCATTCCTTTTTCACTTAATACGGTCCAGTTTTACACTAAATCCAATTTCCCGCAAGTAATTTTTTTCTTTCGAGGCATAAAGGGTTAGGAAACGAGGTCCAGCAATTTTGCAATCGAATTGGCCGATGGGAAAAGAACCGTTAATGAAAAGGGCGCTCTTCTGGATTAATCTAATCAGTGCTGGAAGGCAAGTGGCTGTGAAAAAGGAGGAAAAAATATAAACGAAGAAACTTAAGAGATTTATTTCATTACAAATTTTATTTAATATAAAATTGTGAGTACAGTAATAAAACTTTTCAGAAAATTGTAAAAATCTGTTCTTTATTTTTTTTAAATTTAGCAAAAAGAAAAAAAAAAATTGGAAAGTTTGGAAACTTTAATTTAATTTTTATATTGTTTGTATTTTTTTTTTAACTTTCTGAACAAGTTTGATCAAAATCTGCACTGCAGATGATATCCTCGAGCAACTCAGATTGAACCCGCGCCGTAAAAACAACGACCACAAGGAATGGATTTCCAATCAAGTGTGCTACCAGCTGAGACAGTAAAACCTTGGGCAGATCACGTCGTGACGGCGAGTTTGAAGACCCATTTTTTTGATCGGTGCTTATAATTACCAAATACCACCTTCTGACATAAAAAAAATAGAAAAATCGAAAGCACAAGAGGTAGGTTGGCTTTATACTCTCTTTTTTTTCCTTTACAACGTATTATTATCTCCAACCCTCGAACAAATGCGCATTGAACGCCCTCGGGAAACAAAATGTAAGGTTTGTCCCCCTTATTTCAATCAATAAAACCCGCTTTAAATGCAGGCTTTCAGCCATCTATTTACATTCAGATGGCAATAATGCACATGCTTTTAAAATCTTGTAATAAGTAGGATGCACAGACTACATACTGCATGTTGGCAAACTGATGAAATCAAATAAATAAAACAAAATAATCACAAAAAAAAAGATATATCAAATATGATAAATTTGCCTCATACAAAAACATTTGCAGTACCAATAATGTTACTGTGAGAAAAATGCCTGTAAAATCATACAAAGCAATCTGCAAGACACCCTAAGGGGCCATAATACATAAAAATTATAGAATTAAAAATATTGTAGAATAAAATAATTTTTAAGTGTAGAAATTTAATCTCTTCTAAAGTCACCTCACGAAGTTTGCTTCAGCACTATTAATTCTGACTGCCTAATGCAATATTTATCCAAAGAAGCCGCAGAATTAGTGAAGCTAAAGTAGAACTGACTTCTCTGCATCAAGCACGTACCGTCGTCCAGGGAGTGATTGAGAAGTGAAAACATCCTAACCAGACTCGCAACACAACAACACTTCTTCTACATGGACTCCAGTAGAGAGAAAACAATTACTTCACCTAAAGACCAAAAAAGCAAGAAAAAGACTAACAAGAAGTGCAGTTTCGTGCAAGAAACACATTGCAGTAAACTCTTGATTAAGTTTTAAAAAAATGCAAGACAGTTTATTCACATGATGCTTTTCTTCACTAAAGATTCCTTTAAAGCATTTAAAATATTTGCTTTTGACTTTTAAAACATTTGTTTTGTTGAATTCAATATTAAAAAAAAAAATAAAAATAAATAAATAAATAAATAAAATTCTGTTTAAGTAAAAACGAATCAACAATATCAAAAAAACACCCAGCAAGTAAATATTGATTTATCCGAATTTCACCACTTGTTCGCCAGAAAATAATAGTAATAAGAACAATCCCCAATGGCTTTAGAGTGTTATATCATACCACTGACACCGCTAACTCTTACTGCTTTCATTATTTTCGAACGATTCCGGTTGGCCATTAATCCGATCATTCCACTGGAATTCCCACCATGCAGCAGTATAAGTCGTATTCTTCCTTAGCCCTCAACACCCCCACCTTCACTCCTCATTTATACGATCCCTGGTGGCAGCTGACGGTACTTCCAACAAGAAAACTTTGCAGGGTTAGGGAAGCACGAAGCGGAAGTAATGTCAATAGACGAGCAGTTTTTAAAGAAACAGGTAAATAGATATACAGAAGGGAATATAAATAACGTAATCTAAAATTAAAACAAAAGAAGCCAGCTCTCGTTTTATAAGATTTCCGATAATATTTAAGCTTAAGCTTGTGTTTGTTGCGCAACAAACAAGAAATAGATGTTTAACTTAAAACTTCTTTTCACAGAGATGAAAGGCTTAAGGAGTATTTTTTACAAACATAAAACAAATAACCTTTGTTTTTTAAGCCTATCAGCAAATGTTTGTGGTAATAAAATCCCTCTAAGAGATTAACATCAGTAACCTCAAATAAATCTGCAATAAAATGGTGGCAGCGAAAGCGCAAGGACTCAATTTATTTTATTTACAAATGAAGGTAATGGTTGATTACGGAAGTAATCAAAATGCAATGCTGAATTTTATTTCATTTTATTTATTTTAAGAAAAAAATAATGAGGATAAAAAATAAAAGCAAATTGAATATGAGTTCCAATTTCGTGTGTGTGGTCGCGCACACAAGCAGGGAGTTTGGCGCTGCCTTCATTCAATTTTTATTGGTAAAGCCGTGATTGACTGCCACAATGCTCGGTAGTGCCCCAAAGGCCGCCAAATTCGACGATGGCCGAAGGAAAATGTAGGAACATGCAATTTGCTTTTTGATTTGTTCACTCCTCTGTAATGAAGGCTGCGTCTATACAGCAGACATAGTTCATCAAGCATGCTGCTGTTGGCTCTGTCCGATGCAATCTACTCAATGTTCCACGGATAAAAAAAAATATTTTAATGAGATTTTTCTCGGTCCCAACTATTCGCCGTCCTACAACAACAATGTGGATTGATCAAAAACGAGATTGATTCTCTCTCGTTTCAAATCATTGCTGGCAGACGTAAGAAAATCCGAGTCAGAAGAAATAGAAAGTACAAAATAGAAATGGGGGAAAAAAAAGGGAAAAAAAAAAATACACAGTAAACATTTTAGTGTAGTTTTGAAATCAAATATTTGTAATAATTTTTTAAAGGTATAGGTAATGTGCACACATTGACGTATTTTTTACGTCTCAGAGTGTGATAGATCACTTTTAAACTTAATAAAGATTTTAAAATGGCGTGTTTTTATGCTTTTGAGACTTGATGTTTGTCTTGTAACGTAAATAATTTGCCTAAACAACATTATAATATGACATCAATGGTTTTCACTTCTTTTTCACATAAAAGAGTTGGAAAACCCGACGTCGTCTCCGATTTTTACATAAAATGTACGTCAATTAGGAATGTCCAGTTACTTTATAAGCTACTGAAATTTTGAAAGTTTATTATAAATATAACTCATTAATGATAAATTTCAAATTATTAATCCAACCGGAACTGCTATTAAAATTTAACGATCAAACTAAGTGCAATTTTGCCGCGTTTTAATGGAACTTCCGGTTAGTTGAAATCCTGAAATAAAATATTTCAGTGCTTTTAAAATTACATAACATTTATTGAACCAGAAGTAACTGTCTTGGACTGCTCTTCCCGTTGCTAGAATACATTGAATTCGTTTTAAAAATATCGTAAAACAACAAAAATCTTTTTACGAGATTTATAATGTTTACCTTATTAATCAAACCACAGATTTAACATATCACTAATAGGAAAAAGGATTTCCATGTTTGCCAAACATTATACAATCGCGGTATGGATTTTCTTTTGTACTGCGATGAGTTTAATCAATCACCTGCGCAACCATTAGCTTAATAACCGAAAATCCCAAGGCAATTTTGCCACACTAATCCATTAGTTCGATGTAGAATCAAAGTCCAAGTAATTCGTTACTCCTCGAGCAGCTCGGGATTACCATTTGCCACATTAACATTTGAGGTCTTAAAGATGTTTTGTTAGAAGAAAGGGATAAAAGGATTACGAAGGTTGCAAACTAAACTGATCTTCAGAAAGATTAGTGCTGTTTTCGCTGAAATATTGCTTCATTACTGTTTAATCTACAACTGTCAATCACGGAATAATAAATTACGAAAAATTGCATAATTAATTAACTGACACTTGCTTTGACGAGTTTTCAGGTCACGTGAAAGTAACAAATCAAATAAATGTATACAATTCAACGTAAATTCTTATTTTAGCTTACCTCTTACCTTTTGACAGATAGTATTCAATCTAAGACCTAAAATCGACCCGTTACAAATGGAAAAGTTTCTGGCAAGACTCGACCCAACGACAAGTCTTCCGGCCATCGCATTTCCTGGCTGCGTTCTCAGATCGGTCAAGCGATCAAACAGTATTTCGACTGCCTTTGATCGTTTCAGCTCAGTTTTCGAGGAAAATGAAAAAAGAAATTTCCACTCAGTTGGAAATTAATCTCGTTACATGATATCGAATTACTTCCGACCCACTCAGTGTAATTATTTGAAAACGAAATAAATAAAAACAACGATTCTTATTCTTGTAATTAATATTTAAACCTCGCCAATTTATTTCCTGTGGAAATGGAAGTAAATCGAGCAAAATAGAATGAAATATTCTCCCGGGTCAAACTCGAGTCGTATATCATCGAACATTCGCATAAAATAGAAAGTTAATGTCAACAAAATTCAGATATTATTATACAGGACTACATAAAAATGAATAAATTAACATAAAAGACGAAGACGCCAAAGCCGAAAATGTCAACATTCATCGACTGAGCTTCGCCGCATTGCACTTCACCCAGCGCCAACTCGGGTAAAAGTAAAAAAAAAAAAAAATACACAAAAAGAAGAATATCTTATTGGAAAACACGTGATGAATGTGACACTTCATTTGCATTCAATGCACACGATCTACAAAACGTGCTCGCCAACTAATGCAAAATGATGTTCCAATCTCCAAAGTGCATAATATGCACCAAGTTTTCTTTTCACTTTTATTACCGCATTATTATCACTCGTACAACCTTTTCTCCCTTTATCCCGCCGACCAAGTGGCCATAGCAACTGACTTGCAATTCTTCCACACATGTAAATGCCAATTACCGTCTTCAAACAGGAAGCAGCAAACGATGCGGCGCAATAACAAACAAGGGCAAAAGAATTCCAAATTCCGGGCATATCAAACCTACGAAAGAGATTATTGATGCAGTGCCAAGAAAAGGAATGCAAGCCGTGTATATTCCTTCCACGATTGAAAGGAAATCAGGTGCAAAATGCTCCCGCTTGCCATGTTGATTGATCGAAGGCAAAGCGCTGCATCAATTTCACCCCCTTCATGGAACCAATTCTCCTTAACACTTCCCTGACTGAGCCTGAGCTCGGCTCAGCTGCTTTTCTGCATTTTTTGCATATTTACATCGCCCCCTTCGTTGTGCGAAACAAGTGCAACCGAAGTGGGATGAAGTACGAGCTAACTGGCATACGAAACAAACAGCATGTGAAATCACACCGCTGCGAATCGAGTGTCTCACCCTGCAAAGCCGAGAGTAGAACCATCCTATTGGATCGATTCGGGGTCGATGCCAGGTATATGTGGCCACAAGCCCCCCTATGGCACATGTGCAGACTGCTCAATATCAACTCACTCTATGCATGGATCCCACTATGGATTTACCGCACAAACACATTACAAAGTGCATTTAACTTCTTTCCCCTTTCTGCCAGCTGAAACCGTGAATTTTCCACGTGAATTATGATCCAGTCGTTAAGAAAGTGGAAAGGTTCATTCATGCCGTTTTTCCCCTTTTACTACCCTAAAAAAAAAAAAAAAGAACATTTTTGCGGTTTTTGAAATTTTAAAAAGCATTTAAAAATTCAAAATTAATTTTTAAAGTCTAGTGAAAAAATTAATATGGTAAATACTACCTTAAAATTAAAGCTCTTTTACATTCAATATTCATTTTAATTTTCGTTTTCTTAAAAACTGTGCACATCGACTTTTATATTTTTTTTATAAATTTCAATTCGGGTAAAATCTTTCACTTCCCTGAGGAATTTGGTCCAAGTCAATTACCTTCTAAATTGCCGGTGCATTTAATAACCAGATGGTTATTAATCACCTCTAGTGGTGATCAAGAGCCACGATTTCAACTCGTGGATCCACCGCCAAAAGAGCATGACACGATGTTGATGGGCCTGGGCGATGATGAGTCGAAGCATCAATTCCGGAGGGAAATCAAACTAACTTACACTCAAGGTATTAATTACTTTCGTCAGAGCAATCTCTTAATACCACCCAAATCCATTCCTTAGACATACGGCCAATGTCCCCTCAGAACATTCTTGTTTACTCCATTACGTCAATGCCATTTTTTTTATTCTCCCATTAGCTTTCGTTTCAGTCCCAGCTGAAATTGGAAAAATGTTTCTCGGTTCCCCCTTCTGATGTGATTCAAAATGCACACGTTTTGTTAATCAAATTATCTTCTATTGAAACTCAATAAAAATTGCACTTTATTCGACATAATATTACACCCTTCAATTAATGCCACCATTAAACCGCATCGGTCGCATTAATGAAATACAAGTTATTGCTGATTGCATTTATTTACCTTTAACCTACGGCAAATAAAACCAAATTTCATTAAACATTTCATAATTTAAAAATCAATAGCAAATAAAAGTATAAGGAATGTTCAATTTAAATTCTTTGCCCTCTGATGTTAAAATTTGGAAAATAAAAATTGAGATTTTTCAAATTTCAACTCTATATAGTTGCAAGTTAATGTCTGAGAGCCATCACTTTTAGTGTTACCCAACATCACAGTTTGATTTCCTCACAAGGAAGACACAGACTTGACGCTCCATCACGCAGAAAACTTGACCATCAAACATTTTATCCAGGGGGAAATTGACGGTCTCACTCATAGACGATTCCGCCAGTCAACCATGGCACTTTGCCTAGCGCCAAATCCCATCCAATTTGTGGGCACGAATGCTTTGCTTCACTGGTCATTTCCAACCTGGCTCTATTCATATTAAATGACGATCTTTACGACACCCACAGTTCGCTGGACCAGCAGCAAGGAATCTTTGCACAAACCTTGTAGAATATTCAGGTAATAAATTGGAGTCCACCCTGCATTGCTGACCCCCATGACCAGAAAACGCACAGAAAGGCATCGACCATGCACGAGCACATAAATACCAGAGACTCGCTTATGATACTGCAATTTATGCCGGGTTCAGTCCTGAAGAACGAGCAGCTTGACTTCCGAAACAGATCATGCATCATGGTGTCATCTTTTGCCCGAGTTATTAGAAGCGAGCAAAACAGCGTCGTGCAATAAATAAAACCTTTAAAGTCACGCGTTAAGTCGCTCATCCCTTTAACTTTTACTCGGTTTTAATAGCGGATCCTTTCGAGTGGCAACTAGGTTTTATTACGCCCTATTATATCAGGGATAATATGAAATAATTCCAGTGCCCACATAAACTTGACTTTTCGGTCAATTGAGGCGTCTCTCGGACATAGCGCGGAGTTGCCTTTTTCGGCAAGAAAAACATGTGGCAAACGACTCGTAAAGACTGTCTTAGGAGCTGTTAAGTCTAGCAAGGGATCTTAGGAAACCAATTCAAACGCTGAGATTCTTGCCTCTCGAGACGAGTAATTAAAGTCGTTCCACTTCATTACTGTGTTCAACACTTTCGTTGACGCTGTCAACACAAAATTACCGTACCTCAAACATTGAAAAAAAATTGAATTTGAAAAAGAAAACAAGTCTATTTTGTCAGTTTAATTACTTCTAGTAATCAAATTTTCCAAATTATTCAACAACCTCAAGCAAAATAAAATAACGAATCAATATATTTTTTTACTTGAAATTTTTTAATGTTCTATCGTAAGGGGCAGAAAGTAATGCTCGAAAAATCATGAAAATATTCACATACATATTCCTAAAAAAAAAAAAAAACTTCAAAATATTCTTAAAAGTTTTAAAATATGCCATTAAATATTCCAATATTCCTTTTAAAAAATATAATTTTGGTACTTAGAAATTATTTTGGTAGCTTACAAAATGTTGTTTGAATATAGAACTGATTTACATTGAAAAAACTTCGTGAAGTTTAGTCAAATGTTTGCTAATGCACAGATGTTTTTTGAAAAACTTGTAAAAACATTATTCAATTATACTACACCCACGTTAATTTTTTATCATGAAAATAAACGTTTGTTTTGTATAAACATCAATTTTTACAAAATAACCAAACATTCTTTCAAAAAAATTATCTTTTTTAATTGAAAAAATTAATATCAAACTAACTTGTAAGTTCAACTTTTCATCACAAATCTAATACTTCAGTTCCCATATAATTTGCAGTTTAAAACATAACTTTTAATACTGTACGTGTAAAAATTACCATGAAACACATCAAGAAACTCAGGCAAACTTTATGGATGTACGAGTAATCCGCAAAATGCATTCAGCTCAAATTGTGACATACACAACGCTCGAGGCAAAATGGAAATTCCGCGCATTGATTTGAGAAAGCATTTGATCCAAGCAACGCACCCTGCAGTTTTCTCCTCTCCAAGAGCCCACATTGAAATTTGCGCTCTCGCCGATTGCAATCTGCAAGGCCCGTGTTTGACAAAACTTACATCGTTGTATGGAAATGTTTGAGCGAAAGTGTGATAAACAAAATGCCTCCACTCACAGTGACCCCTGAACGCTAGGGGGCCTCCAAGTTGCCTGCGTGTGAGACATACCTTGAGATCGATATACGAGCCTTCTTTCTAAAGATTTCTGCTGACTCCCTGGGGTTTTCATTTCATATGAGAATCCATCCGAATGCCTATGGGACAAGATTTGATACCGAAATGGGTTTCACAATGCAATATTTCTCCTGGTTTTACATTTTCAAACTCATTTTGTGGCTTAAGTTATTTTTATTATTATTCTATTATTATCAGCTAGAATAGTTTACGTAATTTCACTTTAAGGCTTTGCCACCCACTGCTTAAGTTTGAAATAAAATTTAAAAAAAATCTCGAAGCAAAATGTTAACATTTCATACATATTTCACTAACTAAATAATTAAATATTTAATTATAAAACGCCAACAACAAAAACACCTTTAATAAACTAAATCAATAACTAACCCAAGACAACAAACTTTAACGTCAGAGGACAGAGGACAAAACACTTCACTAAAAAGCCTAATGGAATTGTTCATAAAATGATATTATAGTAAACACAGCAAGAAATCAAGGGCGATAAGAATTCTAATAAAAATACCTGGAGTATTTAATTAGAAAGTTGCACACGTCAAAAGTAATTAAAAATGATGCCTCATTCGCAAGAAGTTCGCATTTCATCTTTCTACCTTGTCTGGCTGAAGGTATGATCGCAATTTTGATTGTGCAATATTCTGTATACGCAGGCAAAAAGACAAGTCGTGCAAAAAAAAAAAGAAAAACAAAGAAGGAATAAAAGAAAAAAAAAAGACAGATAGAAAAGAGAGGGGAAAAAGGAAAAGTTTGCAAGGCGTCTACTTTATGAGTCGCCAAGGGAAAAGGTGCAATTGGAAATTCGCTGTCAGCACAAGCAGTAGAGGATCGGTCTTCAGAGGTGTCTGTAGATACTCGGCACTCTACTAAAACAAGAGACGTTTCCACTTTCACCATCAGCAAACCAAACCTAAACAAACACGGCGTTAAAGTTGAGACCCGATAAAAGAACAAATACTTACATTGCATTTACTGTTGGTTTATTAGGAATATAAAGAAGGAAAACCAACTCAAACAACTCGTACCTAACCATTAAAATTTCAATTACAAGTGCACTCGTGTTTCTTTTTTTTTTTTTTAGTGGAGAATAAATTAATTTAAAGCTTCGCTGGAAATTGGGAATTTTCGAGTCATTCGATTCGAACGATGCATCAGGAGTAGCTCAAATATTAGTTCATTAATTTCAATTAACGTGGATTAATACAGTGAGTCCAAATAAATTGTGATCCAAATACACAATTTAATTAGATTAATGGACATGATAAGACTATTGTTTATCTATTGCAGCAGATATATTGCTACGGTATTGTGACGGTTACAGCATATTGCTTTGTTTGAAACAAAAGTTTTAACACTGTTATTGTTGCATTGTAAGTTATTGTTTCCATTGTTTGTGAATCAGTAATAAAATCCCTAACCACAATTCTGCAGAGTCCGTTGGCTGAACAACAATTTTTTTTTCAACTCAAGTCACCAGATAGCGCGCAATGCAGCAAATGAAAGTTGAACGCGAGTTCAATCGAGCGGTGGGTTTTACAAGTAAATGCTTTCTACCAACTAAAGGGTTAATTCGACTAATTCAAAACAATTCTTAAGCTTTTTAAATTTCTTTTAGGACCTGCAAACACTTTCAGCACTAAACCACATTTTCTAAAAAAAAAAAAAAAAATTTACTACTTTAATCACCATTTCAAATTCAGCTAGTTTTGGCATTCATTGCTGACTCAACAGTAAGATTTAAGTTTAATGGTTTGACTGAAATTTATTGTGTAATTAGAGCAAACTTTAGTACATTAAGCTAGTAAAATCTAAGATTCCATTCTGTTAAAATATTCAACTTCAACACAAGGAATCTGACAGCTCATCAATTAGCCCGACACCCACCATGCTTAAAAAAAAAAAAAAAAAAAAAAAATGGCTCATTTTAAATGTGAACCAACGCATGTTGATTCTCCACCCGAATCCGTGTTGTACCGTGTTCAAGTGAAAAACTAATAAATTTCACCGCTTAAATGTGAAAATCGCTGATAAAATACTCCCAACTCGTATTTCAAAGCAAAAGCTCGCACATTTTTGCCGTTTCCATCTCCTTAATTAAACCTCCTTTATCTTATTAAATCGAATTACCTTGAACGTGATCAAATTAACATTACTTCCAACTTCAAAATACACAGATAAATGAACTTGGTACCGCCGACGTCTTTGTATTCCAGCTCATTCATCTTGTTCGCTCGTTAAAGTGTCAAGACTCTGCTCTTTTGCCCCCGCGTACAACTTCACTACAATACGCACGCGATATATGGGCAGCAATTTGGCCCGTGTCATAATGTAGAAAGATGGTTCTCGTTACAATAAATTATCCATAAGACTAACCGCAGCCCACTCCCTCATTGGTAGAGGTAATTTGTAAATTTAAGTGCATTTTGCTACCCACGAGCAAACTAGACGCCATTGTACACTTAACAACCTATTGTTTCCATATCTGTAACCCAATAAGCGATGATGTACAACTTTTCCATTACCCCACACCCACTAAACATCGTCCTTCATGTCTCGACAGTGTCGAAAATCCATTTTGCCTTCACACTCTTAATGGGTTGTTTCTAAAGTCGCTTCCCGGTCATCTTTGGGGTCTCGTATGAGAGCAATTAACGAATACACGCAACCCTTCTGCGTCCGTGGGGATAACAAAAGCTGTAAGGAAAGGAAGGAGGAGGATCAGTGACAACCAGTACCGTGTAATCTTTGTCCATTCCCTCGAGAGAATTGGCCGCGCCCATCTGCGAGGTCTCCAATTTATGAGACCATACGCACCCTGTTTCGCACTAGTTCTCGGGCCATGTGGGGTCAGTCGCACGAAACGGATACTTGCACTTTGGAAACGAAATGAAAGGGATAAGGGCAGTGAAGCTCTTTTACATGTAACACGATCTTCAAACTTTCTTTTACCAAAGATTTTCAAAATCGGGAATTGAGTTTTTGATAAACAGCCTCGAGATGGGAGTTATTTTCGATGTTTTTCAAATTGGCATTAGATGGCGGTATTCAATTCTCGCGCTGCCACAACAGAAAAAAGTGCAAACTTTGCTACAAAATGGCTCAGTGTATGTGTGTGTTGAGCGTTGGAATCAGTTCACCATTCGTCACCGACTCCTTCAACTGATGGAAAGGGGGTTCCTTCGCTTCCAATTGAATTAGGCTTTTCTTTTGACGACGCAATTGGATTAGGCACCCACTGTTCCATCGCAAGACTTGCTCTGTAAAAGTCGAATTTCTTGCAGACCCGCCTTTTGCTCGTTAATGAAATCATCGCGTGGCTTCCAATTTGATTTATACAATAACGAAATTGTGCTTTTCCAGTGCACCCCGGCATGAAACAGGCACAATTAATGAAGGAAAGACGACACTTCATCGCATAAACGGCAATCTTTTAAGAGTAATTACACTTCAACAACTTCCATTTCATTTCTTTTCAACTCAAAATTCTTTTCTCTCTTCGCGCAGATCTAAATTCAAGTCCAATTTGCATCTTTCAAACTCCTCAGAGCTCATTTCGCTCCAATCTCTCCTCTTGAAAGCAGAGCGAACTTCTCAGAGCTAATTTTACAACACTTTCTTTCTTTATTATTGCTTGCTCCTGTCTCTGACAACATACATTACGAGCTGCGGGGTCAACTCCAACACCACACAAAACGATGACAGTTGGCACAAACTCTTTACCACAGACTCAGGGGCCAGATCACGTTGATTCATGGGGTCCGGGTGGTGAGGTTATCGCCAACAGGTCAATTCAATTAGTTTTTGCCAACCCTTCATACACACACGACTTATGTGTCCGCAAAAATACTCGACACATCTGCCGCTACATATTATTTGGAAAATGTCCATTTTTATATACTTTTCAAAGAAAAAAAAATCCTTTTATGTGATAAAAAAAATTTCTCTTGAAGAAGATAAAGAAATAAATTTTTTTTTTGTTCTTTTAGCTCGGTGAAGTGGATGAAGCCGACAAGATTAAGACGCTGGAAGATGGCAGAGAGAGCCGGAGTGTATTTGGGACTCTTCTAAGATCAAATTGGAATTGACTTGAGCCTTGGTTCATGTTCTCATACACGTTGAGAGATCAAATGGATGCTTTGAATCGAGAATTCCAAGACAAACGCAAGTCGGACACGATTTCCGTTTTCAGATTGAACTTCTTTTTTTTTACAAAGATGGATTAAGTCACCCGGTTTCATGGATTGCATAGTTATCGATCCGGTCAATGGTCTCAAAATGAGAAAGCAACCCAATATAATGTAAACCGAAAGTAAACACTTTTCAATACTTTGCAACTTTACTTTTATCGTGTTATAATATGTAAAAATATGTAGAAGAAATTCTATTTATGTGCTAATGCAGTCATTTATTACCACATAACCGATACGACTTGTCGTAAACAAGTTTTGAACGAAAAATAGAATTTGCTCATTTCCATTTTCAGTACGTGTAATCAGTGATCTGCATAAATAACCCTTCAGTTCAATTTCCCATCGAGCGTTGCATTCCATTTTATAATTTACCTCAGTTATCATCTACTCGACACGATACACTCGTAGTTGAAATGAAGGACTCGCTTTCATTTTTCATGACATTTAATGTCTTTTGGTTAAGCACTCAACCGAACTGTCAGCGCTGCCGATGAACCAGAATAAAGCAGTTTAGAAGACGAAATATTTGACTGTGTACAAGTCCAAATGTTCACGTCCACATTCAGAGTAAAGAAATGAATAAAAGGAGAAACAAACTGGATCTAAATATTTCATGTGTAATTTTACCGCGAGCATCAGACACACAAAAGGCACTTTGCAGTTGAATTACCCTGCAGAAGTAGGTTATAGCTTGCAAAACTCCACTTTTATGTGTGTTGCGCGAATAATTGCTGTTGTTCATTTCTCTAAGTCACTTCTCGGTTAAGATTCAACGTGAGTTATTGCAAGTTTTTTATTCAAATTGTAATTTTTTTTTACGTGATTTACGATGTAAATGTCTCGAGATATTACTTCAAGAACAAGTCAGTAAAACAATGTAAATAGTTCTGGGCTTATTTTAGAGAAAATAAAGAGTAACAACAGTTATATAATGCAGGAAATAAATAATTTTAAATCGCAGCGATGAAATGATAGTATCCTTATCGAATTACAAACAGCTTAGGAAATGGAATTTCTTATTTTCGAGTAAGTGAAATTTTGCTTGTAAGTAATATACTGACATTTAGTTAAATTTTTACAGAAGGCTTGAATTTAATAGATTAAAAAATATTGCTTAGAAAATACAAATTTAAAAATAAAAATCGTGAATAATCGCACAAATTTAAGCTAATTTCATTGACTTTTAATAAATTAGGCCTAAATTTAACTCGAAACACTTTTTCAAACAAATTACCTCTACAAATGAACTTTTTCCTTCGCGCACTTTTTATTATCAGTCTTGACCACTTCAAACGAAACCCATTACCATCATTGTTCACGACAAGGATGCGCGACCGACGGGAATTCCTTAGACACGACTGCCCATTTCCTTGCCCAGACAGGTCAGGCGACATAGACAGACTCATTTCTCCGCAAGGAATTCGACGGATGCGTCATTCACTCTTTCGCTTCTTATCGGTGTCATGCCCAATGAATCATAACTGAGAGCCCCAAAAGGTGAAGACCGACATGGTCATCCAACCGGCCACAACGGCAGTGCACCCCATCAGGTCACACTTGAAGAGGAACCAACAACCGGAAGTGAGTCTTTTCAAATCAGTTCGCGAGGTTAAGCCGTAAAAATCGAGCAACAACTTCCACTTTCACATCAAATTTAATTACATCGATTTTTCAATTACTTTTTTTTTATTTTCTAACTTTTTAATCAGACGGCGCAAAGTTTCTTCCGATTTTCATCTATTTTTAAATCATCACTTCCCAAAGAAATCGAAATCCTCGCACACGATTACGCATGCGAGCATGCGTGGGCTTCATTTGCAGACGCTAGAGCTGACAAGGAAGAGAATTTCCATCCTTTTTGTGCTGCTCATCATTGCCACCATCTCCGGAAAACATCATTACAAACAAGCGCCTGCAAATTTATCACTTCGGAAGAGTACAAGAAGCGCCCCCTTCAAATTCAAACTCTTTTGTTATTTCGTGGCACACGGAGCAATCAGAGGAGACCTCAACTGAATTGTACGCACGCGCCGACCATGCCCACCAACACTAGTTTAGAAATCCAATGCACATTCAGGAAATCGATCCATATTTTGAATGCAAAAAGAAAATGCACAAGAATGAAATAAACGTTAAACTTCACATTAAATACAGCAATATTTTTTTTTATCTGTGTTTTTTTTTCTTTCACATAAATCGTAACATTCATTTTTAATTAGTTTTTATTTTTTATTTTATCTAACTTTTTTTAAATATAATTTTTCATTTCATTATTCACACTGAAAAAACTGCTTAGAAATGAAAAATGAAATAAAATTTTCCCATTTCGTTAAGCATTTAGTACAAGAAAATAAAAAGAAACAAAATAAAAAATTTGCCTACATATTGACATTTTGCAGGAAATATTGCAAGAATTGAACAAATCAACTTTTTTTTTTTTTTGAACAAAAAATAATTTAAAAAAAAATCAACGAATCGAAAAAAATGTGAATATTAAAAATAGTTTCTAGATGGTATTGAAATGACAAACAAGTTTGAGCTCATTTGCGAAACGTTTCGTTTGTTTACTCTAACAGCTATTGACTTTGCTTGCAAAGAATGTCATTGAACAAGTTGGAAGTAATGTTTACTTGACAGCTGCACACACTACTTGACCTTATTAACTTTTTTCTCAATTAACTGTATATATACTCTACTAAACCGATAACGACATTGATCTTACCTCAAAAGCCCCATATCAATCATTTGTTTCTACTTTCAATCTATTCGTGAGATTGCGCTTGTTTAATTTTTATTTAATATTCAATACCATAGAGTCATAATATATCGTGGCTTTTCTGACAGTTATGCATTATTCAAATCAAGTCCCCTGACATTTCAAGGCTTCACACCTTTCTACCGAAACCTTTTATCTATTAAATTTGCATACCTCAAGATTATGTTCCAACATAGTTTTATTTACAGAACAATTTTCAGTACCCATAAACATCAATTTGACACGTGTTTTTTTCCAAACTGCCAAATCATTTTAGTACTCATCGTGATTTCGCAGAAATTTATAATAATATTTCCGGCCTAGTGTTAAAATATCGAAATATTTTACAATTTGGAAACATCAACAAAAAAATATTAAATTAAAATTTCATTGGAGTGGAAAATCATTAAAATATCATTTCTTGTTATTTATTTATAGTAGAAACGCCTGCAGTCGAGCTACTTTAAAGTGTAAGTGTAAAAAAATGTCAGATTAATTTTGCATTCAGTTTTCAAAAGCAAACTTGAAAGAAAAAATACAAGAAAACACAGAAACGCACGCCAATAATTTTTTTTTGCCTCAACCGTCACCACCAAAACCAAAATTGTGTTGTTGGCGCTTTCATTTCAAGAGCCCGAACAAATTCTATGGTTTCACTTAGTTCCTTCTTTTTCGCCTCAGTAAATTTCTCCTTCGCTTCTTTCTTTCTCCTTGCTAACAAACATGATAAACATGTTTCAACACAGCTTAAAAAATAAAAATAAAAGCACAAACAGAAACAAGATGTTTCCAAGTGAATAAAGAAAAACTTATAAATATTTTCCATCGACGTAGAAATTACATTCCTGTAAATACGAGCTCGTCCATTCACCATCTCGCATAACTTACCTAAACAGAAAAAAAATCATTTCAGCTTAAACCCACGACTGAAAATTTTATGATAAGATTACCAAGGCAACTCCCTAAACAGCAACAAACTGCAGACCCCGTTCGATAGAACATGACAAGAAATAAAACCGAGTGTATAAAGATAAACATTCGAATGCATCAGCAAAAAGGATAAAAAGGAAAAAAGGGTTTAAAAAAAATGTGCATAAAATTGCTAAACTACATAAAGGTAGAAATTTAACCTCATCCTAAATGCACCTCGCCTTTATAAAAGGCTATTTAGTGCACACGTATAAACACAACACAACACACGACTCGCATCACATCTTGTATTCCAGCGCATGTACACAATTTATGAAGCATAACAACTTGTTTGTCCGTGACATCATTGCCTATACAAAAAGAACACACACACCTTTAACCAGAAACTTGCTTGCCTGCGAGAGTGTAGGAGCTAAGAAATGCAGCAATTCAATCCATGCTGAGTGCCGTGAACGCCTAGCGAGCGATAACATACAAGAGCCTTAAGAAATAAAAGAAGCAAAAAAGAAGTTACAACTGCGCACATTCTTGCCATGACCACTTGGCAAGGCATGTTAGAAATCGCTCTTTTATGATGTCTCGCACAAAAAGGAGCGCGATATGTAAATTTTCCTAATGTTCTCTTGTTGTTGCGTCATTTATCACGGTTCTATTTTTGCAATGATTCATTCGTGTACTGTATCTTTTCAATCTTTTCTCTTGTTTTTGATAAAGTTATACAGAATTCGTAAATTTAATTAGCTGCATAATCTCGAGTGACAAATGTATATATATTTTTTTATCTTATTCCAAATTTAATTTACATCTATGTCAGAGATTTAAAAAAAATAAAAATTATTCCATAATTGATTTGATCTTGAGCAACATCTCGTTAAATTTGGATCTATACTATGCCTTCATTTGCGTATTTACTATTCAAAAGAATAAACACAGGAAATGAAATTAAATGCAGACTCAAATTAAGGTGAATTATGTCAACGCCGTGCTAAATACGAATAGATTTGCATCAATTTAAGGATTTAAATGAGTGGCTTGACGGCAATTTCATATAAACAACTACAAATAGTATTTTCTGTAGGTATTTGTTCTACTTTTTAATATTTTGTTTTTGTTTCATTTCTCTCTTTAATTTTTTTGTTTCATTTCTTAGTTCAACCCTTTTGCTCACTCTCAACTCATTGCTCCAACGAAAACACAACCAGAATCAAATATATGAAAGTAGCAAGACGTGCTTCGCCTGTTTATGGCTCGACAAACCGTAACAACCATTGCAGAAAATTCCTCACCAGAGGGATTGTGGTTGTCTCAACTCTCAGTCAGTGGCGTCGAAAGAAAAGACTTGAAAATTTCTGCTGACGTGTGAAATTTTTATTAGGAGCTTATCCATGTATCCTTTTCAAAACTTTATTCCCAAAACGACCCAAGAGACCACTGTGCGTGAAATATTCATTTTGATTTATCCGTCAAATATCAATTGTCATCCATAACCCAATTTCAGCTGACCGTTGCAGTGCAGCTTAACTATTGGGAATTCGCTCTGGACAGTTAGAACAGCCCCAATACAGTCTTTTATAATTCATAAGTCTCAGTAGATAGCTGGATAAAAGATAAATAAACTTTTTATATTATTTGTTGGTTTGAAAGCAATTCTTGAACAATGAATAAATAATGATTTGATACAAAAGCAACTGTTTTTAACCACTGTAACCTAGTATGCGCTGGTAAAAATAAACAATTTCCGGAATTCAACTATGCTGCTTTCTCCTTTTGAATTTCCTGCTTTAAAAAAAAACTATCAACACTTAATTTAGTGTAAAAAATTCAAAATGGCGTTTTCCCATTCATGCAGTACGGTAGCAACTCGGCAAACACAAAACATGCAACATTAAACTTACACTAAATTGTCTCAACTTTGAAAATTCTCCCCACTTCTTGTCATGCACATCTCATGCCTTTCCATTCCTCGCCACTGCACAAAACGTATGTTTTGCGTGGTTGGAATTCCCACCCCTTCCTTTCTTTCTCTCACTCTTTCTCTTTCTCTTTCGCTCCTTCTCTGTAAATTCACATGGCGAAGGTGCGTAGACGCGAGAATTTGTCTGCAATTTCTTGCAGCAGTCTCAAGTAACAAAAAGCAACAGCAAAACTACAAGGCAAGCTCGCCTATTATCAGAAGCATTCAAGTGTTATCGTTTCATGTTATCTCCACCATGAGTCGCTACATATTAGATGCACGTCCTTCTATTTCCACACAACCGCGACAGTTCAGCCTTCGTCACACATTCACGAGTGAGAAAGCGCAAAGTATTGATCTAAGCAGGAAATACAAACCTAAAAAAAATACATATACAATAACAAGAATTTTCTATGTAGTGTATGAAGAATCATCACCTGTCACGAATTCGTGAGAAGATAAGGAGATAAATAAAATATGGATTTTCGTCTCTCTCTTCTAAGTTTTGAATATTTTAAGAAGAAAGGAAAAAAAAAAACAAGAGAAAATTTTCCGTTCCATTTCTTTTAAGGTTTTATTTTTTATTTGTATATATATTTTTTTAATATTTATGGAATTATTTGCAGAGCAAGTTTAAAGTACTTTAAAATTTATTTGCTTTTATTATATTTTTCCATTACAAAATGTGAATTAAGCAAATGCGCAATTACACCCTTGGTAATGAATAATTAGGGAAACAAAACCAGACGTTTCTTATCGAATTCAACAGACAGCCATCTTAAAACTCATAAATCATGACAGTTTTAATTAGTGGAATAAAATCCATTTCAATTTCACGATTTCTCGAATTTAACTTAATTATCTCTCACACATTTTTCTTTCTCGGTTTAATCGTTAGACAAAAGTTTTTATTGCAGATTAATTTATACGACTCTCTTAAAAAATTGCATCATAATGCGTTTAAAAATTTAAAAAAAAAATCGTTTTAAAATACGTTCACTCAGCGACGGCAAACTAATTTGAGAACAAAATCAACAATATTCAATTTTAGCACGCATATCAGCCGTAATCAAAAACCTTTATTCTTCTTCGGCTCCGTAATTGTAAAGCGTGAAAGGCTTGGAATCACTAATTGGCCTTGGTTGTTGACTCAAATTCAACAAATTACCACTTTCCAATGTTTTTTTTTATTCTCCCCTCCCGTAAATGGGTAAAACTACTTTACACTAACTCTTAATTTATTGCGTTAATTCACGAAAATAAACTCCATAAACTAGCGAGCCGTCAACGATTTTCAATTCGCTTCGGTGCAGTGCTTAACCCGTTCCTTCCGTACCAGAATAAAAATTCAATAATCAACGACCTCATATTTAGAAAAATCCCAAAGCAAAAACGCATTCAAAGGAAGGCTTTGCCCGAATAAACGGAAACGGTTGATCGCAGGGAGGTCATCAACTGCCCATGTCATTTTCTGAAGAGACAGCCGGAAATCTAGGCGATCATCAAGAGTAGTTTTTCATGATAAAAAATGAGAGACTCCGCCACTGAGAAGACGATGGGTGGAAATAAATGTCATTTTGTGACAACTGATCAGATTAGAACATCAGGAGACCACACGTACAGGAAATTATTAATTTAACTATTTGTTATTTTTTTTATTCTTATCAAAGATATCGTTTAGTGTTTTATTGTTTAATTTTAAAATTGCACTAAATATTTTTGATTGTTTCAGCTTGATTTTGACAGTTAAAGAAAGCATTTCCTGCTTGATTTAAAACTTTGCGTCAACTCTACAAGAGAGTGACCAGTCAATGTGAATAGTCGAAGTCAATCGGAAGTAGCCTATCATCGCAAGCCAAACGTATAAAAATAGATTTAAGTCACGCTTCGTATATGAAGCAGAATAAAATGGTTCTTCCGGTGTTTTAAAGAATTGAATCTTCAAGCTTTACATATTTAAAATTTTCAAGTTGTAAATCAAACCGGAAGTGCCATGCCAGCCCTGTACAATTTGCAGGAAAATCACTCGGCCGCAAAAGTAACATTTCCCGTCCAACTAAAAATTTAATGATCAAACTTATCCACTTTATTAAAAAAGTAATAAAATATCAAGTTTTAAATTGGTAAACATGTTACCAACTGGAAACCACTTTTCACCTTAAAAACAAAATAAGATCTATACTATAATTACATTTGAAGCTTTTAAAATTAAATTTCAGTTTGGTTTGGAATAACAACTTAAAATATTACGAAACCACCTACGACTAGATGCTTTTAAATATCAAGACCCAAGTTTAACCTAGATGATAATTTATGCTATTTAAAATTGAATACGTAACTTCATTATTAAATCATAATTAATATCTTTTAAGTGTAAATCCCACACTCACACTGCTGCAGTCTGTAATATGACAGATAAGACATTAAAAATTGCCTATTTATTTTTGCATTTGACACATAACAAGCAACAATACAACCTAATCTATAACCTGTCACTTTACTTCTAACTTTAAGAAACCTATTAATAACTCAATACGTACTCTAAGCGAACTAATCAAGTCCGCTCTAATCCCCTCCAAAAAAATCACTTGAATCCAATTAATTTCTAAAGCAAAGGTACCAGAGTTGACTTTAAAGTACTTCTAAAATATGAATAATAGACAAGTAGAGAGACTGACGATATGCGACAAGGATAGTTGAGCGAAGCAAACGAAGCAGACAAGAGGCCAATGGTTCTATCAGCACCCGATGGCAGCTTCAATAAATCGACCTCCTCTTGAGATTGGAGCCAGTTCCTTGGCAGTTGCCACCAATCAGCTGTGCAATGGGTGCTGTAGGGTGCTTCCGGCATATTCTCGGCCTCTATTGTAGGGGTGTAGGACGAGTCCATCATTTACCCTTCTTTCTTTATACGTATGACGAAGATAACAGATAAAAATGCTAGATAGGAAAAAATAGAGGGGCGACGCTTCATAAATCCCGGTGATTTCTCCCGTTGGGAAACAACCTGTGCCGCTCTGGGCCTAAAGGGAATGAAACTGGGTGAAACAAGAGCTTTTCAATCAATATCTTAGTGTGACTTCATATTCAGGTTAACATCGAGTCTCACGCGAAAATCGGAAGGACAAGTTGCCAAAGTTCTTGACCTTACTTGGGTTTAGGGCTGCCAAGTAATATTCTTAGATTTAATCATGTCGCAGGTAAAGAGAAAATTTGCTCCTAATTAATTAGAGGAAAAAAAAGTGAGAAATGAATTGGATGGTGGGGGAAGTCGAGAACAAAAAAAATCTGGTGATTTAAAATTTTTCAACTTGCTTCAGAGGATTTTATTATTTGCCTTTTTAAAAATAAAAAAAATGAGAGAAAAACCCACACAAAGGGCAAAGTAATTGCATTTACACACTAACGCTGTGAATGCCACTTGCAAACTATAGTATTTCGCGCCGTGCTGCGTTTTGGAAATTAATTTCATGCTTTGCACAGAAAAAAAAAAGTAGAATAAAAAAAAAAAGAAAGAAAAAAAGTCATTTCTTTTTCTTTCCACGTGATATCATTATGCTTAAAATTAAAAGCGCACATCAGATGGAGAAAAATGATAAATTTAACACGAATGACTACAAGACTTACACGCTTTTTTACCATATATATTCCTCTTCCTTTTCACACTCATTCGTTAAAAAAAATATCGATTACATGTTTTATTTATAATATTCCAGAATAAAAGACATTACAGTTTTCAAAAAATTGCGTGTTTGTGCGTAGTTCTCAATCTCGTAATGTAATGTCCAGTTTTTGCATGTAACAGATGAAATATGTCCATAATGACGACGAAACAAACAAACTATATATCATCAGTCTAGAATTGCAGGCTATACATCTCTAAACATCCGCATTCGTGCTTCAAACCTGAACAGTTAAGTTTCTTTCGATTTTTTTTCCACCTTGTGTAACACAGACTGGGTCTTTAAAAATTCATAACGTCGTCGATGGCGCCCAGACACATACATATACATACACACGCCGGCTTCTTATCATGCACGCATTTGATAACGCCAGCACACATTCTCTGAAATGGCACTTCTTGTAAATAAATTAATACTCATGTGCGCTCAACACGGAAGTGGTCGCTGCATGTGAAAGGAAGGCTTTGCAAATGGTAATGGGCAATGGCACACCTCAAATTTCATCCAGTGGTTTAAAAAATTTTTGCTGAATTACGGGTATTATGTGAAAGGAATATTTAATTTAAACGGAACTGAATTTGAGTTTTAAAAATGTATATTTTAAGGGGCTGCTATGAAACGAGTAAAAAAAATCAATGCATAAAGTCAACAAATGTTTTGCTTACCCTAAACAAAGAGTCGGGAATGTGGTGTAAAGAAGTTATAAACCCTTAAGAGAACTTTAAAACACTTTTTATTTTAAATGGAAAAGCTGTGTAAATTAAGTCAATAAGAAGGTTAATAAAATATTGAAGTTCCGTATATTTTAAAAGGGATTAGTTTCAGTCTCTAGGCTTCACCAGGAGATAAAAAGAAGAGAGAGAGAGAGAGAGATGCACTTTTATTTTCTCGAAGACGAAGCTTGTTATTTGTAGTAAATCCCCACGAGAAATTTTTTCATAACAACAAGAGTTAAGAAAAAAAAAGTCCAAATGTTTCAATTGGGCCAATCAGAAACCAGTGCAAAGTGAAGAAAGTCTAGTTAAGCAACACGGCAAGAAAATCTTTAAAGTGCACAATGAAGTTGTTGAAATCAACTAACTGTAGACACTCGTCTTTTTTCCTTTCCGAAATTTAGAAAATGCCTTACGGAACGCATGATTGCACTTAAATCCTCCTGAGAAATACATCTGGAACTTGGAAAATGACAACTATCTTCGAATTGCTGTACCCGAAACAATTTGGTACCTTTACTAAACTTTAACACGTCACGCAATTACCGTGCGGCAGCATTAAAATAGGATTAAACATTCTTCAATATCATTTTTCTTGTAAATGCATAATAATCAATCACAAAATGTATAATTTCCGTATTTTCAATTAATTTATTTGCCTATTAAAATCAGAAATTTCAAATTTGCTTCCACAAAGTTTAATATCGTAATGCAAACAAAATTAGATTTCATTCCGTATCTGACGTTGAATTGAAATATAAAAGTATTAAAAATTCTTTACATTTTACCTTAGACCGTTATCGATTTTCCAATCATGTCTAAACTTGTCAATACAAACTTATTTATATTTTTTATTACGTCGCTCACATACTTTGTAATAACGAAATTTCTAAATTCCGTTTAATGCACCTGCTGTAAAATAAGTTACACAAATTTCGTTCTGGTTTTACAATTTATCAACGTTACAAATTACCATTGCGTTGAGCATTTTGTAGCAAATTTACCCATTTTGTTCAAATGAATGATTCTTGCACATAACCGGTCGCTGAGTTATGGATGTAGACTTAAAAATCTATGGCTTTGACCTGTTTCACCACAATTGCATAGAACGAATGCAGACCGTTGAGACGCATCAATTTCACTAATGGCTGGCACGTGTACCAACGCTTTGCAAGCCAACAGATAACAAAGCCAGGTAATGAAGACATCTCTCAGCCCGTGTTATATTCTGCTGCACAGAATTCATTCCATACGTGCGTTTTCACGAATGGGGACCGAATTAATGGTTCGCCCAGAACGGACGAGACACGAAATAATGTCAAATTACGACATCAATGTCTGATGATGACAGAATCCATTCAGCATTTACCACAACAAAGAAATGCTGATTCCTAATTGGTTTAAAGCGCAGCAGATAATGCGGTAATAAAAAAGCTCTATATACCGGTAGTTAATATTCTCAAAGAAATTTAATCTCTAATTAAATAATTATCAACCCAGATTAGAGTTACCCTTTAAATCCTGTTTACTCCATCCGCGGTATAAACTTTTCACATTTGAAATGCAAATTAAAAATAAAATTTTAATAAGATTTACCTTTCGGAGAATAAATTCAATTATAGCAATTTTTTTTAATCCCAGAAATTTTCAGAAAACATGTAAACACAACTCTTATGCATAGTTAACAATGACTTGACTCCATCGAGCAAAACTCAATTTCCAAATCTGTCGATCAACATTTTCCAACATTGCCAATTATCGATCCACAGAAGGAGGAAAGAAGTAGGAAAGTGAACGCGGGGGAGATAGAAAAAAAAATCATATCCACCAATCGACCGCTTATTAATTTATCTCGGATTTCTTTTTCATTTTTTCCTTGTCAAGTTAAGATGTAAAAAATCAAATAAAAACAGAAATGATGCACGTCAGTTCATGTATTAATAACAAAAATCCAATGAGGAAGTTACACACAAAACAACATCTGCTTCTATTCCTCAAGCATCATATTCAGACTTTAGGGGGAAGTGAATAAATCATCAAATTAATCATAATAAAAAAAATTTGATAGTAAGTATTATTTTAAAAACAAAGACATTAGATCAAATTGTATTGTAAAAACTTCACGTAACACTAATATCGCAACACCACTAAAGCACCTCCATTAGTGACTTTCCCGCATAGCACTTCATGCTCCACTCGCTTATTTATATAAATTAATTACATCTCATTCAGAAATAAATATTATTTACATAGGATTGTCTAATCATAACTTTAAAATCTAGTTCTTAAAAGTACCCCCAGAGGGACAAAAACTTGAAGTCCCAGGTACTACCCATAATGCTCCAGTCTAATCTTAACTTCTACAAGTTTGACACATAAATTTTTTCCTGTGTCCATCTTTAACAAAAAATGGCCCCAAGAAGAGTTGGTGAACAAGGAGTTATTTCTAAGACGAATCGGGCACGAAATAAGGGGCAAGACGATGCGATACCCAGTACTTCTGCCGAATCTGTCGTTTTACCAGCTATCGTTTTACCAACGCTCGACCCACCGGCGACGCGTGGTCGACCTCCACAGGGGTCCGAAAACCACAATGATCAGCCTGATTCGGATGGAAATTCGACAAATATCGTCCATTTACTTTCGAATATGGTCCAAAAATCAGTTGCGGATGCCTTAAGTGGCCAGTTTAAGAACAAAACCTTAATTGGTGATGATTCACGAGATACCTTAAGTGGTCG
>JAQFZP010000232.1:0-46013 GCA_034695745.1 Geophilus truncorum | reverse complement strand
AATGACTTGGAAACTGTCCTTCAGACTGACTTATGCGTCACAGTATCGAAGAAGCTGTGGAACTGCATTGCTGAGACATTGTATTCAAGGGGAACTCATGTGACTGGGTACCAACCTACAGCAAGTGCAAGTAATGAGTTAACTTCCAGTCCAGAAAAGGACACAGCTACAGCTGCAAGAAAGAAAGTTAGTTCAATAGACTCTGCACTTGCTCCAGTTTCAGAGATATCTGCCTCCAACAGAGTTCTTGTAGTGGATGTGCAAGAACTCAAGGTCCATGACTCGTCAGTCAGGTTTCCTATGACCCAATTGGCGAATGTAGGACTGTTCAAGCCAACAGTTGCAAGTAAGTTGATGAAATCAAAGACTCCAAGAAGAAGAGTGTGGTCTTCGCCTCTTCGAATAGTTTCCGACAGCAAAGAAGAAGCGGCTTCCATTCGACAGGATACAAGCATTTTGATCATGGGTTGGAAGAAGACCGGGGAAGCTGCAACACATTGTTTCAGTTTGCAAACAAATGTTTGGACATGTGCATTGAATCTGGAAGAAGTGCTGGCCAGTAATGCAGCATCGGCTTTGCATGGAAATATGTTGTATTTGGCTGGTGGAATGGATAACCAAGAAAATATCTTGAGAACAACAATTATCTACAATGTGGAACAGAATAGTTTCCAAATGGTAGATAGTTGTCTTGCGAAAAAAGTAAAACGTAACGCGCATAACGCATAACGTATTTAAAGGCTTTTTGCAATTACGTTTTGATGTGTCACATCTTGCGATGTTAGAATAGAAACATACAGCAATATATTCATCGCGCACAAATTGTATTCCACACAATTTGTTTAGACCCAATTTATTACGTTTTTACAATTAAATGCTATATATGATAGTTATCGGCTGTCAAACTCAAAACACATATGATACATTTAACTCAAAAACGAAAATGATATGTAAAATGGCACAAAATTGCAAAATAATGTTTGAAAGCCAAGTCAATCGAGTTAGATCGAGGAAAAAATGCTGATGCGCGTATATAGCTCGATTTATCTGTCATGCGTGTTACGTTTACGTGAGATATGGTACATTTTGTTTTCGCAAGATCTCTATTATACGAGGTGATTACAAAAGAAATATACAGTTTCAACATTGTATTACATCAAAACTATTGTAGATATTGACATTTACTTTACATGAGTTTGTAGTAAAACTCAAAATGTTTTTTGTCCATATCAAAGATACGTCACGCGACTGGCAAGCCAACATGACAGTAAATGCTGTTCAGAAAGAATTTTGCGTGCAGGAATTGAGCAAAAAAAATTTGGCTTTGCTAGTTGGCCACCATGAAGCCCAGATTTAACACCATGGATTCATCAGAGATAACATTTTTGTTCTCCCACTTCCAGCTGATTTACATGACCTTAAACAAAAAAAATCACTAATGCAATTTGCTGAAGTTACTAAGGGCATACTGATGCAAGTTTGAAAAAAATTCAAATTTTGCCTTGAAATCTGTCATGTGACCTATGGTACACACATTGAGCATCTTTAATTACTTGTAATAGAGTTTCTCTACAATAGTTTTGATGTACCTAATACAATGTTGAAATTGTATATTTCTTTTGTAATTACCATGTACTTCCAATTTTATTTATTTTTGTTTTAGGCTGGTCGAATGAGCATTGCCCGCACATCCTGCAATGCAGCGGTCATCAGTTGGCATGTCTATGTAGTTGGAGGTTTAGGGCATCACCGCAAACCGCTAAACCACGTTGAAAGATACGATATACTCATCGACAGATGGGAAGTTGTAGAAGTTTTACCCTACGCTGGCTGGGACATTAGTGTTTCCTCTTGCGACAAAAAAATCATTACTCTTGGCGGCTGTTGTTATGTGAACAATGACATGTCTGACAGTGGTTGGTCCACTGCATGCCATTCATACGATCCAGAAGTCAACCAATGGACCCATATTGGCTCCCTCCCTGATGATTTCAACAATACTGTTCCTGTCACAGCAGTGTTCAATAGAAAGATATATGCATTGGCGTATAATTAACAAAAATAATAAAAGCTGCCCCTTGCAGCATTTTTACTTGCAATGCACTTATTAAAGATGCGTTCGAAAACTCTAACCGGAATAATCGTGGTTTCACAATTCATAGTAGTCACTCAGTCATTTTAGAACCATCCAGTTATAGCAGAATCACAACCAGTTCGGCATCGAAACACTATGTGCATTCAAAAACTACATTTTTCTAAAACATTTTTTTTCTTAAAATGGATTTTATTTATGGGTTGTTTTTAAGTGTAATTGTAACTGAAATATAAGATGTGAGTTTAATTTCATTGGTTGCTATGCTTGAAAATTGGTCTATTTTCATCTTAATGCATAAAATTCATTTTAAAGACTGATAAGACGAACATTTCGGCTTATTTTCGTTTTACAATAAATTTTCAAACACACACTAAATTTTAAATAAAAGCAGTGCAGGGTATTCATACTACAAGGGGCAGCTAAGTTTATTTTATGTATTTTTATTTTTATTTTTTAAGCCTGTTAAATCATATCTAATAAATTTTATGTTTTTAGATATTATATGCCAGCCAATGTCTGGGCTCTAGATATGACAACTAAAAAATGGCAACGACTTCATATGAATGTGGGACTCAATACATGTGTACTAAGAAGAACTCTTGCTGTTTTGCCACACGAAACCAAATTATGGGTGATTGACTATTGCGGGAAAATGGTTGTTTTCAATTTATTGACCAACACTTGGGAGAGAGAGCAACCTTTTTCCCGCACTATTACATTTCCCTTGCACTGTGCGATTGTCAATTTAAATGTTAAAGAGTAAAACACATTAAAATTATTAAATTGATAATAAATATCAGTATACCAGTAAATATTCTATTGTACATTTTTTTAATAAAATAAAATAAAACCAAATAAAATATTGTCAATTGTTATTTTGAGTCATCTGCTGTTTAGTTTCAAGCATACTCTATTGCAAGTCTCTAATAAAAAAGATATGATCAAAATTAAACCAAAATGTATATAAATGTATATAAATTTTGAACTACTCTTAAATTTAGAGTAATCTGCAATGTTTAAATATCTTTCTAAGAGTTAATATTCTGAATTTTAATCGTAATCCAAATTGAAATATTTTTGACAAATAATTTAGTTTTTTACAGCTTCCAAAAGTTTGTAACAAGATTACAATTTGCAGTTTCTCAAACAATTTATCTGATTATCTGTTTATTTCTCAAAAATTACTTATCTGTTTCTCAATAATAACTTTTTTAATTGCTTTGTATTGAAAGCATGAAAAGCATTATTATCATTGCTATCAAGCCACATGGTAATAGAAATATAGTAACTTATTTTTTACAGTATATAAGCACATTACACAATTTAGAGTCAGGCTTGACTGCAATGTTCAAAATGCATAAGATAAAAAATTAAAACATAGATAACTTAATAAATTTATAATTGATATTAGAAACAAATAAACATCATTTCATTTTCATTTAATTTGAAATAATTATTAATTGTTAATATAAAATGCATTAAATTAATTAATAATTTCTATATTTCTTGTAGAGTTATGATTTAATATTCATAATAAAAATATAAATAAGATTACGTAGACCCGTACAACAAATTAATTAACCAGGTTTCAATATGAAATATCTGATACCTTTAAAAAAAAATCAGTTAAAATTATGATAAGATATAATTTCGTTGTAAAATGGAAGTGAAATTCGTGAGATGGAAAATACGAGAACAAATGACGGAAATAAAAATGAAATAAAAATGCAAAGAATTCACTCTAAACTACATTAAATTTCAGAAACAATGGAAATATTCAAACCGAAGCAAAATTCATGTTCAAAACTAGTATAAAAAACGAGTGGAAAAATTTAAATCGAAGCCGAATTCACGTTCAAAATGAAGTGGAAAATTTCAGAATTTACCGAAACGAATGTACCGGAGCGTTTGGAAACCAGCTTGCGAAATTCCGACACAACAAACGAAATTAAAACGTAGTCACCACACAGTCACCTCCGTCACGCAAAATTCAACGAAGAAAATATTAGTCTTAATTAATGAAGAAAACGAACAACTGTAGGTGTTTACTCAGCGACTAGTGAGTAACGAGTGAGAAAGCTGCTCAGCTGCTGCAGGCTTAGTGCGGTATAATACCGCACTATAAACCTTAATCACGTGATCTTTCTGCGGTTTTCTAAGCATTTTGGTTGGTTGAGATTGGCTATAGTTTTATTTTCAATTGCTGTTATTTGGTTTTCTCTGCAAGCTGCTATAATTGGGAATGAAAAATTCTTATCTTTTTTTAAAGAAATGCTTTTTATGAATGGACAGTCAAAAAATTGTTGAATTCTGATAGAAATCAGGTAAACTGATGCAATTACCAGAGTTGTATAAATAAGAGCAGTTGAAGCTAACTTCAAAAAAAGACTTTCTCTTTTTTTCTTTCTTTGTTGCATGAGTTATTTCCCTTGCAACGTTTTCCTGGAAACCTTTAACGATGTTTAATTACACACAAGTTATTTGTTAGATGTAGACAAACGAGCTGAATAAATGTTATTAATTTCACATGTTTAGTCGAATTTTATATTTATTGTAGACATTACTATTGGTTCAGAAAATGTCAACAAAGAAAGGCCATTATTGGTCGAAATTGTAGCTTTATAAGGTGTTAGAATACGATTAGTTACTCTATTTTATAAAATGCATTAAATCTATAACTCCAGTAACGTAACGTCAAAATTATAAGTTTTGTGCCCACTCAAAAACTCGCTATTTTTGCACTTGCTGAGTCATTACAATAAAAATTCATTTAAGAATTTCATACACCAATTAGCACTAGAAAACTTGGTGTTATTAATTATTATTATTATTAGACCATAGGAAATTAATTTTTTGTTTTTCGTCCCCGCCTTCCTGTTGTTGGCGCTCCAGCCCAAAATAAAAAAAATATATAAAAAAAAAGAAAGAAATCCGCCTGCCTCTGAAGCGCCGTAAAAATTCCGCATTTTATGCAGGGAGGGAAGAATCGACGAGATTTTAGGAATTTGTGAAGATTTTTTTTTTTTTAAGATTTACAAAGATTTTACAAATTTTTCAAGATTTGCAAAAGTTTGTAAAAATATAAGAAATGTTTCGAAATTTGTAACCGATTTTTAGAGATTTCTTTGGACTCGTCGACGAGATTTTCAGACTTGTCCGATCCATCGATTTTATATTATAAATTTATGTTTAAAAATCCGCCCGCATCAATTTCTTATATTAAAAAAAATAAATAAATACCCCTCTCGCCTCTACTTTCAGAGGTTTCCCGGGCGAGAAACGCAAAATTAATTTCCAATATCAAAATAATTTTAAAAATTTACTCTAATTTAGAGAAACGCAAATCTATTTGCAAAAAAAAAAATTACTTATGACATATCATATAAGAGTAGCTTTTTATACCCGAATAAGGAGAATTTATATATTTAAATTCGGAATTACTTGTTTTTTTTTTTATTTCACACTTAATCTTAAAATTTAAAACACCTTACAGTCAAATTTGATCAAAAGTAAATTACCATACCATACAGTTCCAATTTGTCACATTATTATTATCATTAATATCTATATTTAGTCGAGTAATCCTTCGGCGAAACCACAAGACCACGACCTTTTCTGGCACCTCGATACACAGTTTCCAAAATATCAATCATCTCTTGCTTATTATCAAACGCCCAGTTAATTTTATTGTTGTTCCCAGTCCCGAAGTCCACCATTATGTGTCTATTCCGATAAAAGAACATAACGGTGCATGGATCGTACAATTCGTACATTCGAATAAAGTCGGGCACTTCGCTGACATCCACTAGGTAAATAACTGCAAACAACTTTACCCTTTCGGCAACGCGGAACAACACTTCGTCCATTTTCATACACGTGGGGTCCCAGTCGTGACCAAACCGAATCACGACTACTCGATCTTCTTCCGATAAAATCGCCTGATCTACTTGCCAGCCGTTGTGGAGATGTTGAAGCGTGTAAGACATGATTCTTCACGGTCAAAATCTTATTTGGGTCTTGGGATGTTCACGAGATTGATGAATCAATGAAGTAACTTATATTTGAGTCTATGGAGCGTTTACTTTACGTTTGTAGCGCGTTTGTAGGACGTGCGGGTGCGACGGTAGTGCCACTGAGCGGGATTTATCAGAACTAATGTTTTAACTATGGGTAGTTGGAAGTGTAAAAATCAAAATTACTGAATTTTCTTTAAGTTGGAGAGTATTAATATTTTTCAAATTATCTTAATTGACTTTAAAAAAATCCTGAATTATTTTATTCGTAAATTTTGCGGCGATATACTTAGAGTGATTTTTGTAAAATATGAGTAAAGATTTTTTTAGAGATTTGTTGGAATTTTTTTGATTATTTTCAAGTCAACTTTGATCATTTGATCATAAAAATCCATTTTGTGATCAACTTTTTAAAAATTAATAGAGTAAACGATAAAAGAATATCAAAAATAACCATTTTAATTGTCATGCATTAAAATTATTGACCATTAAGTGAATCACTTAATTTTTTTAAGCATACTCAAATAATTTTTCAGCTTGTGAAATAAAAGCACATAATATTTGTTCATAATTTATTATTTTTTCTGGGCTCGACCGATATCACAAAAATTGGAAATTGGCCGATATTCGACTTTGCAAGTTAACAATTGGCTGTTACAGATACCGATTCAGATTTTTCAAAAATGTTACAAAAATCGTCATAAACTTAAAATCCATTATTGGTAAAATTTAATTTTTAAACTAATTAACTGAATTTTAGTAATAGATATTTAAAAAAAAAAAAATTAAAAAATTGTGTGCATATTTACCGTATCTTATTTTCATCGGATAAGTTTTATTTTTGTTATGTTTGTAATACATTTTTACAAACGTAAAAATTTGATCATGTTTATACTACAATTTCTCTGCAAACCTAGACAAAAGTGACCAAAACCATTTTTGAATAAAATCGGAATTGGCAGCCGATATTTTTCCAAAATCGGTCAATTACTTCATCATTTAAAAAATTAATCGCAAGTAGATCACAAAATAGACTTTCACAATCAAAATGTCTTAAAATAAGCAAAAGATGATTTGAAAAACTACATCTTAAGTCTTAAAAAATTATACCAAATAAAGAAAATCCATATTCGCAAATACACTTTATGAAACAGTTCTGACGCAATAGATTACATGTAAATAAACATTCAAATTTATGACTCGTAACTACAATTTTAAAATTAAAAAAAATGTTTTATTTGTTTACAATTCATAAAACGCGAAATAACTCATTAATACGGCCGCATTCGTCGCCCTATTGGCCCACCTCTCGACGGAGGTGAAACGGCTATATCTAAGTAATCTCCGACTTGGAATCGGCACGAACCCAGCGATTTCATGTCATCTGCGCCTTTCTGACCGGAGCAAGTTGTGCCTATGTCTCTCATGCGGTAACCGGGTCCTCGAACGTCTGGAAATACTAGTGCGAAGTCGAAATAAGTGCCCTTACGGCGGGTGTCTGGGTTCACTTCTTTGACGAGACTTGTCAGTTCTTTCAAAGTTGCGTCCATCCTGAATAAATAAATAAAACGAATCAATATATATAATATAGAAGTATTTGCTATTTTGATAGAAAAATGTAAAATTTTATGCACTAAAAATGAAATTTTAGACCTAAAAACAAAAAATATCTGCATTTTATGGATTAAAAAATTATCCATTCTCAGCTAATAATAAAAAAAAAAAAATTTTTCATTTTTTTGTGCTCAAACTAAACATTATTTTATCGAATTTCGACACTCTTAATATTTCAAACTCGATAATAACCATGTATAAATCTGTAGTTCGTTAGCAGGTACATTTCCTCTCGAATATTCGCTCAAGTTGTGATGTCGACCGGTGTTGCAGAATACTCGTAGTAAAAGCGGACACGTCTAAACACGGAAATATATAGATATTAAATGACGTTTGGATAATTTTTGCATAACTTTATACGCTCTAGTTACTTTTTCTCTGTCAACCGGCGCTTCTGGTTCGTGTTTTTCTTATACAATCTTCGATTCAACAGCAGCCGAAGTCATTTTCAAGCCTATTTCGAAGTTACACTTTGCGTTGCCATTGTCTATTGCACGTGATCAAACAGTTGGAATACGATGAAATGACGTCATAATTCATAGACAACCAATGCTAATTGTTGATTTGATAGAGGCTCGGTCAAAGGCAAGACGTTAGCGCCATCTATTGAAGGCGGGAAAAAGTATTTATCACATTTTTACTGTAATAAATCATTAATCAAAGTTACGTTTCTTGAAGTAAGTAAGTAAATAAATAAATAAATATAATTATAAAGTTTATTAGTCACAAGAAATATTTTTATATACATTTTTCTACTTAGTCGTTGATTTTAAATAATAGAACACTATCATTTAACAATATGGTAATTGTTTATTTAACTGATAACGCATGGTAAGTCGGGAAATTAAGTGTCTTCTATTAATTTGTTAAGTTGTAAATTGTAATAGGCTTAAAACTGTAATAAGATTACGGATTTGCTTGAATGTTTCTGGATTATTTTCAAGGTTATTGGGGAGTAGAAACCGAGGTAACACTGGACTGATGTACCACCTGGTGCTGATTCTTCTAACTAAACCATCATTTTCAAAGTTAAATTGAAGAAAAAAAATAAAATGTAACTTTCTAATTTACAAAAATAAAAACGCTTTCTTATTTAAAAAAAAAAAAAAAATCTGCAACTCAGCAGAAAAAAAAACAACAACACTTTTTCAATCATTTTAGTTACCACTTTTTAATCGATAAAATTTCATTACTTCAGTCACGATTTCCCAAAAAATCGATCTCACTTGTTTTTTAACTTCAATATTAAAAAAATAAAACAACAAAGGTCATTGTAACATTGCACTTCCTAACTGTTGAGTAGATAAAAAATCTTTTATGCGACTTTTACGACATCCGGCATCGACTTGATACACATTTTATCAGTATTGCTGTCAATTAATTAGCTACAAGTCTTTCAAGTTAATTGTTGTGTAAACACCACAAGTACGTTTCAAGAAAATTGAATCGATATTATATAATGAGTGGTAAGCACGGTATACTGTTTGCAACAAACAACTTGAGAAAAAACAGTAGCAGGTGTTGGAGCCAACGATCAAGACACAAATAAGAGGTTGTTATAATATATTATAACAGCCAAAAGAAAACCCTGTTTTTACATGATCAAATTTCCCTTATATCCAGCACAAATTTCACTTCATAGAATGAATTCTGCGTTACCGAATCCACGATATGTGCATACGGTGCACAGCTCAACGATTACAAGATCAATTCTAAGTAAGTTTATATTGTACAAGAGACTTTTCTGTCTTTGTGGTGGGCCGGGTTCCAATTAGGTTAAGTCTCCCGCGGTCCTACCATCGTCGTTTTCTTTTGTTCACTTGTGTGGTCTTTTAAAGTGTTTTTAAATATTGAGTCGTGTGAGAGGTTCATATGGCCAGAGTAGCTGCTGGCGACCTCAAGCACCATTTCTCCTCATTCATTGTAAACCAACACTAATACAACAATACTTTATTTTATTTAGCTTCAGATGCAGATAAGTTGACCACAAAGGATAAAGCAGTGCAGATACTTCATGACTTTTCCAAAGACACAACTTTACTTGGTGTTTCGCATTTTTTACAAAAAAAGAACTTACTTTGGCTGATCGCATATCTCTGCTGCCTTGCCACCAGCATTGCCCAATCTTGGACATCTGCAAATGACTTCTTCAAGTAAGTGTTACCAAAAGTTGTTTTTCAATAATTTTATTGTACCGGTAATGCATGTTTTTTAATATTAGTAACAAAGGCACTCAGAATTACTTGATAACAAGCAGAGCTTCACTGCCTTTTCCATCTGTAACTGTGTGCTCTAATGCAGTTATTTCTAAGAAAGCTTATAATGATCAGAGTCTTAAGTCCAACACAAGTTATGCTTACATCGATAAATGTGTCGATCAGAACGATTCACTAGAAGATGACGATTTGGTAAGATTGACAAAAACTAAAGACAAAGTGTAAACATTTTTTTGTTATTGATTATCTAAGGTCTGGCAGAAATAATATAATTGAACCAGATTTAAAAATTTATTTTTCGTTTATTATATGATGTTATACATTAAAGGAGTCACGCCAACAAAACAGCTACAGAGAATTGATGAAATACATAAGAAAATTGACAAAAGATGAGAGATCGAATTTAAGCATCGATATGAAAAAAGCCATAGATGTCTGTAGATTTAAAGAACGCCCTTGCGAAACTAAGTAAGCAGTAACACCAATATACCTTAAAAATAAGCCTATTTAATAATAATTTATTATACAGCAGTTCAGAAGAATTTTATTTCTTCAATAACCCATTTTATGGAAACTGCTTCACATTTAACCCGGCTTTCAACAACAGTGGAATTGAAGTTGACCTCCGTGCAAGTATGGAAAATTACAATTAACAATACCGTAATTGCATTTAATTATTTTTTTTTCTTTTTAGAGTTAATCGTGACTTTTAAAATGAACACAACAAATTATGTAAAAATTGGACATGATAAGAACAAAATAGGAGTTCTACTACACACTCCAGGCACAGCTCCTGTTCTTGAATCAGCATCTTTAACTGATTTATACCCAGGGCAAAGTGTTGAATTTATTTTGAGATTGGTATGAAAAAGTTAACTTTTCTTATCACAAATCTTAACTCTTATTTTATGACACTAGGGCGTGAAAAATTTCAAACCTGGTTTATCGACTAATTGCATCCATCGTGATTCGTACGAACATCAAAAAGCGAGTAAATTTTATTTTACCGAAACTCCTTATTTATATGCAGTTGACGTAAGTAAAAAGCCGTAATAAAATTGCCTTTTGTGAATAAGAAAATTACTTCACAGGCTTGCATGAAATCTTGCGAGCAGGATTTAATCATGCAGAGTTGCAATAAAATCGATGCAATTATGCCAGTTCAATTAAACGAATCGATGGTCGACGACGTTTTAATTCCGCCGTCATTCAGTTTGTTAATTTTTTTATTTTTAAACAAAAATGTTAGACTTATTTTATTTCATTATATTATATTATATTTCAGTTGAATGTACAACTGACATTGATAGATTAGATATGGAACACTGTAGCTGTCGATTGCCTTGCCAGTAAGCCTAACCTACACCAGCTGAAATGTTCACCATTGTACAATTTTTATTTTAATACATTTCAGGTTTTACCAATACACTATTAATTCAGATACAACTGCTTTCACAGAGGTAAGTGTTGTAATTGATAGACCCGATAAAGAGACCTCTGTGGTCTCCAAAGCAAGATAAAATAAATGGTAAACTACGGAAGTCAAAGAGCCTTTGCGTAGAAGTCAGGGCCAGTAAACCAAGGTCCTTAACTTAAGGCTGAAGTACTGCAACATGTTGCAATTCTATTTAACAACATATTTATCATGAACAATTTAATCAGTTTTAATCACAACAAGGCCAATAGTTTATACTACGGTATATTTACAGTACAAACATTATATTTTAATAAAACTCAGATAAGAATTTAGAGACAACCAACAACTATATGAAATATTTTATTTTCTAGGATTGTGCAAAACCAACAACAAGTGTCCAAAAGAAAAAATAGTAAAAAATATCTTTAATAGTAATATTCAAATTATAACTTAACTACCATACATTTTTTTTTACAGCGAACGAATAAAGTTTTCGATTAACTTTTTAACCTCAGTTGTAGAGGAAGTCAATGAAGAACCAGAATACTCAGTACATGAAAAAATAACTCAAATTTATTCTAAACACTAATTTTTTTTTAATAAATTCTTCCAGTTATCTCAATTTTTGGGCATCTTAGGTGGAAATTTGAGTCTTTGGATTGGCTTATGCGTTGTTTCTCTATTGGAGTTACTAGAACTAGGCTGGAAACTACTGCGTCTATTTGTGTGTAACAAACATTCGCCACGTTTAAACACCATAAGGTCAATAAAAGGAAAGAAGGTATCGAAAAAAAATCTACTCAACCTGAAAATACCAAGTTATAAAAGCATTACAAACATGCTTTTAAAATTTCACAAGAAATAACTTATATTAATTCTCACTATTATGACTAATCTCAATGTATTTAAATCACTAATAAATATTTATTTACACCCAACACAACAATATTTTTTCAATGTTAAAAATGGGTTAGTGAAAGCTTCGGTATCCTTCTACCCGCTTTTCCTTTCAGGAAACCACTTGTGCTTTACTTGTCATTAAATGTAACCTTCAAAAGAAAATCCTTATGATGATTATAATACCACGCCTTTCTGGCTTTTTAAATTGCATTGCTCAAAACCTCACCTTGCAGTGTAATTCACGCCCTTGACATCCTGCCATAAAATATTCAGTCAAAAGCCAGGTACAGTAGTAACTGCTGGAGATTTACATTTGACTGTGTCAAGACAGGTACGGTGTGTCATTTACTGGGTGGTTTCAAAGGTAAGACAACACGTTAATAATTTACTTGTTATATCAACAGGAAAAATGCATCTAACATCACTTTTATTACAACTCACATTTTTCATCTTACTCAACTTTGCTTCATCACAATTTCAAAATTTCCCAAATGTAAACCAGAATCCAGTGCAGTTCCCAAATACTGGGAATTACCCAAACCAACAGTTGTATCCGAACCAACCGTTCAACCCAAATCAGCCATATAATCCAAATCAACCATATAACCCGAATCAACCATATAATCCAAATCAACCACTTAATCCAAATAATCCATATAATCCAAATAATCCATACGCTCCAACTCGGCGGCCGACAACTCCTCAAAGTGGCCATATGAATGCGAACACAGTTGCTTTTATGTTGACAAATGGTAATGCCAACTCTGGTACGCAGTCGAGCCGAGGAATACCGTTTACGTACCAAGTAAGCATAAGAACTCTCAACCCTTTCATTATCAAGTCGCGAAAATCAACGCGCATTACCAGCAATAGGTAAAAATATACCGATTTTCGCTACCTCGGAGTTGAAGCGATGTTAATCAAATTGGGTATAATTTTTGTTACTGCCAACAGACGAGGGTATTTAATTAATCAAATTCATTCTTTTCTTGCTTGACCCCTGCTGTATTACCCCTTCTAGAGGAAACACTGAAAGTATATCATTACACACTAAAACCTTTAACCCCGCATTAGCTATAGCAGAAAGCCTAACCAAATACGTCTCATAATATTTTAAGGGGCAGAAAAATTGCAAGGGCTAAACTTTATTATTAATAATTTTTTGATACCAAATTTAGTCAGAACCTAGTTTACTAAAATATGCATAAACTAAAGAAAAAAAAATATTTATCTTGAATAAAAAAAAAATTTTCTATTCAGGTTGTGTAATGCATATTTTTACCTATTGTTGGTAATGAAAGGGTTAAATACTAAACATTTTATTTATAATATTTTTTTACTTTAGACAGTCAACTCAAATGCTTACGTCACTTCTAACACTGGTGTATTAACAATCACAGTTCCTGGAATTTATTTCTTAACCTTATCTGCTCAAGCGCCATCTAACGGCGCTTGCCAGATAGCATTGCAGAGAGATAATGACATGTTGCTGTCATTTGTTTCCCAATTAAATGCAATAAATTCACAATCAGTGGTCACTCAATTAAATGCAAGACAGACTGTTTATCCAGTGGTAAAAAAATTACTTTTATATATTTATACAATATTATATTTAATGAATATTTTATTTCTTTATTAGGTAATAGGATCCTGCACGAATGTAAATTTTGGTGGTTTCTTAATAGCACCTGTGAGTTTGAACAATACAATAATGTAATTATATGCAATTTTCTTGTGTTTTTTATATAATTCTCAAATTCCTTTAGATAATGGGAGGTTACCAGCAACCGAATAGGCAAACCCCATTTCCCCAACCTGGATTTCCGGGCGGAAGATTTAGGTCTTATGGATGAGGTTTGATGTATCAGATGAGATTTGTAATAAATAAAAATAATAACTATGTGTAATGAAATCAGTAAAGTTATTAAAATTATTATCCATAATGTACTTTTATCTTCGCTATGTGGCAGCCATGAAGCAGTGAGTATGAAACTGTAATTACACACTTCAAGAAATAATTACAAGTAATTGTACTAGCAATCAGCAATTAGGCGATTAAGTATACGTATAATATTATCAAGGATGATGTATATCACGCACAGAAGATACAAGTCAATGTTTTTGGTAGATTATTCCAACATTTTACAATAATGAAAGAATTTAAGATTGTAGTAAAGATAATGGTATTGAAAATTCCAGATTTATTCTAGTTGAATGTGTAGTGTGATGTGTTGCAGAGAAGTACAGGAAATTACAGCAAAAGATATAGATTTTTTTCTTATACACTGCAAATGAACTTATACAGCTGTCTAAAGTTGTTTGTATGTCATAAATTGATAAATCATAAAAGAATAATTTACATGATAATTTAGAGATTATTTTTTTAAATTTTGCCACCAGATGTCGCACAGTAATGACTGTCTATAATGACTAATGATTTTCTTTTAGTTACTAAGCAACTAAAGAAAATCATTAGTCATTATCTTGTACTGTAAAGTGATGTTTGTCATAAATAAGTTATAATGATACTAATCAATAGTCAATTTTAATTTATATAAAGATGGTATTAATTTGCATAACAATTTCATTAATTCTGTTCATTAAGGAAACAAATCGCAATGGCATCAAAGGACATGTCACAAATAAATAAATATAAATAAATTCTTTATGTGATGTATCTAATCAAGTTGTTATGGTACAGTAAAACCAATTTATAAGCTCAACTTTTCTCTTGATAAAAAAATTCATGCTAAATTTATTAAAATTAAAGTAATATATTTAGATAAATTAAGTAAAATTGCAATAATAATTGAAATTAAACGAAGTTTAGAGTGACAACTGTGATCCTGCACAATTTGTAACAAACAAGAATTAATACCACTAATAGTTAAGCTATTAATATAAACTATACAACACAAATATTCAAGACAAGTGAAATCACTCAAACACAAGAAAATAAAATGAATCGAAAAACCAATAGAAACAAAGCATTAAAACTTGAAATCAAAAACAGACTTTTATCAACTAAAAAACAAAGCTAAAAGTCAAGTCGAAAACTCAATTAGCTCTCTTCCTGCCCTCAAATGTCCAGAAGATAGAGGTCGAAAAGACTCCATTGAGAAATCTTGACTGCCAGTACACAAATACTTTTGGTATGCAACATCTCAAGTGGCACCATCCACTAATTGAAATTGTAATTAATTGTATCTTTTGTCTTTCTTTATATGAAAAAGTAATGTTATAACTGTAATTAAATTCTTCTGTTCTTGGAATTAAAATAAGTGTTTAAGTAGCTTAAGTTCATTTTATTGCGTCATTAACAACTGTCTTAAAAGTCTGAATAGAAACAGAAATAACACATCAATCAGTAAAGAAGTTAGAACTTACAACAAAAAAAGGAGAAAAGAATAAAAACGTAAAACTTACTCAACCGAGTGTTACATAAACATTAGAGAAATTGAGTAATAAAAAGTTGAGTCAAAACGATTTTCTTTACCGTCATTTCATAAGTCAATTTAAGTTTTTCAACCTTTATCAATTCAACCAAAAACTAAATTATAAATTCAGTTCAACAAAATCGAAACAAAAACTAGTAACTCGCAAAGAAGACACAAAATAAGTTCAATTACCACAGCCAAGACTTGACCTTCTATTTGTCAAAAAAAAAAAATTAGCAGTAAATTTATTCATTTCCCCAAAAATCCTAACTTCACCTCTTCACTGCACTACATCAACTCCACCTCAATTTCAGCCCTTTGCCAAGTCATTAGTGACCCATTGCTGACTTGTAAAATTTTTCAACAAAAAAAAAATGACCTCAAAAAAATTTTACTCAACAAATATTTATACCGGAAGTCGTTCTTTTTTTTTTAAATACCAAACAGTAAAACGCACAATTCGAGTCACTTGCCATTACACTTGTATATACCTCAACACTATACCCGGAACTGGATTCAGACCAACGGCCTTGAAGGGACAGTTATATGTAAGGCGAGGTCCATCGCCCCGAGGCACCCGGCCCAATTTTCACTTATGATCAAGACGCACTCTACCGACCGATTTAATAAAACCGTAACCTACTTAGCGTACTCTAGGTAGGACACCTTATTCTCTCCGCACGTTGCCCATTTGCCTCTCATCCAGCAACACTGCAACAACACCCAACCTCTAGTGGACATTGGTCAAAAAAGTAAGTTTTTATAAACAACAATTTTAATTAAAATGCAAATAAAAATTCGTTGATTTATTGCCTTTGCACACCAAAGGAGATTGGTTCTCATGGAGAATAAATCAACGAATTTTTATTCGCATTTTAATTCAAACACCAAAACGGTCCGAAATACTCCTTCTTTAGAATTAACAATTTTAATCTTATAATATTTTTTTAATTTTAATGATAAACAAAAAAAAAAAAAAAAAAAAATACCTCCGTCCGAAAAAAACCCCGCAACTTTTCCCATTGATTTCAATGCTAAAAGTTGCATTTTTTTTTCGGACAAAGGTAGGAGATATATTTTTACAAAAATGATAAAAATGTTTTCTTTTTTTTATAAAAAAAGAGTCGCTAGAGGGTGCGCCCCATTTTAATTCAAGTTCATTATCACTTAAAATACGTGACCTCATACCCCACCTGAATAGATAAAGATGAAATTCGGCCCGTGGTACCACTTAAGCATATCATTAAAATCGTCAATTTGAAGTGTCCATTAAGACGGGTACTGGGTATATAGGAAACTCATTGACCCACAAACCTTGCTCGGTGGAGGAATTTGCGATATTTTACTCCCAATTCGCCCATTAGCGTAAGAAATTACAGTAATTTTGCGTCGACAAGACGTAGACCGGTTCGCCTAGCGTTCAAATGGGTTTGCAATTGTTTGCTTTGATTATTATTCGTAAATGTTGATGACCTTCGTACGTCTCAGTGTGTGCAACGCTGGAATTTTGTTGAAATGAACAAATGAGAACATTATCGCTCAACCTCATCTCATCTGGAGCTAAAAAGCCTTTTCTCTTTTGTTTTTTCTGTTTCAGAGTCGACAGACCCGCAAATGGCTTCGATGAAGCTTTGGGGTAAGTTTTTTTTTTTTTTTTTTTTTTTTTTTTTTTTTTTTGCATTGAAATTGAGGTTTGCTTTCCTGCAGTGCTTGAATGCACTATTTTGCTATGTTTTTAATAATAATAATTAAAAAAATTAAAAAAGTGGAGTTAATTTATGCAAATTACTATTTTTTTTAATTTTAAGTTATTGCTAAGAAATGCCGTTGATCGGGTCCTCATTTCGGTTTAACTCGACGCTGCCAATTTATGTTGCTCAACCTAGACCTAGTTTTGGTTCAATCAACTGTTGATTTAGCCCTAAATTCCATTTCCTAACAACATCTTTTTTATATACCCATTTCTTTTATTTATTTATTTGTTTATTTATTTATTATTTATTATTATAGGTGTGTTTTCGGTGTTTTTAATATTGGCGCAGAATGGAATATCAGAAGCAATGGTAAAAAAATTCAAAAATTTAAAAATTAAATTAAATTAAATTAAATTAAATTAAAAAAAAAAAATCAAAAATTCAAAACCTAATTTAACCCTATCTATCTATCTATCTATCTATTTAAGGATTTATTTCCACCACCACGTCAAACCCGTGCAAACCCCACTCACCGCCAAATGATGCTGGTACCATCTTTCGTGCAGCAAGCCGCAACTCCCACAATGTTCTTCGTGGGAAACGGCGCCTTCGACCGACCCAGACAGCAATTCCGACCAATGTCATCCGAAATGAGTGTCAGCAGTGAAGAACTGCCCCCCAGACTCAACATCCCCCCACCCCACGCCCCTCCTCGTCAGATGCGACCCCAGAACTTCATGCAGGAAGTTCGTCCACCGCCCACCAGAGCTACCAGACCCCCCACGGCACCCCCAAGTCCACCCAGGATGCAACAGCAAATGGGGAGAATCGTCCACCATCCGACACAACTCCGACCACAACAACAACAGAGACCCTTCGACATCCGAACGGCCGCAGCGACCCCTGAGAGACCTTTCGGTCATTTATCCCGACCGGAAGGGGATGACTTCCGGGCTGTCCCGCCAACATTTTTCATCGACGATGAACTCCCTTTCCCCCCGATGTTCGAGGTTCCTCCACGGCAGTTTCAGCAAACAAATCTCCGGACGGCACCTCAACATTTCCGCCCGCCGCCGCCAGTCACACAAACCCCGCAGACTCGACCCCCCACCACCCGGCCTTCGACGAGACCGACGCCGCCGTCGGTGAGACCAGCGCCGTCGCAGGAAGAGGCTTTCCGGCAGGAAGTGAGAACTAAGCCGCCTCGACAGAAGCTTCCCCCACCACCACCACCGCCGTCTCAAACACACATTCTCCCATCGGTGCTCGATTCGTTACATCAAAGCGATGTTTCGGTGTTCATTCCCGGGGAAGCCGGGAGGGATTATCCCCTATTTCCAGATGCACCTTCGACGAATTTCGCCTGTAGGAAGGATATGGTGTCAAATTTCGTGGCTGATGTTGAAACTAGATGTCAGGTAATTGTTTTCATTTTTTTTAATTGAATCATTTATTTAAGGCCATTGGAAATTAATTTGTAGTTTCACGTCCCCGCCGGCCTGTAAATGGCAATCAGACCCAATATATAAATATATATATTATATTTTTCGGGATTTTTGGAGGATTTTTGATTAAAGATTTGAGATTTGCAAAAATTTGGAAAGATTCTTAGAGATTTTTTTTTACCATCGACGAGATTTCAAGTTTGTCCGACTCCTCGATCTTTAAAAATTGCCAAAAAAAATTTAAAAAAAAAAAATTGCCCGCATCAATTTCTTTTGAAAAAACAATTTTTTATATTAAAAATAAAAAAAAAACCCTCCCACCTCTACTTTTGGCAGTTTTCTGGACATGAAACTACAAATTAATTTCCAACTGCTTAATTTAAAAAAATATTTTTTATAATAATAATTTTAAATTAAAATGTGAGGCAGTGAAGCACGAAAAATGGTGATTAGAAGGTAAATTCAGACAAAAGAGTCATTGGTGCAGTTAACGAGTCGTGATTAATGCACGAGCAAACATATGTTTTTTTCAGTCGTGCTTCGTGAAACGAGTGCATTCTTTCTGATTTAAATCACTTTCTTTGATTGTTCTGTATTTGCATCGATTCAAAGAATGTGGTAGTATTAGAGACGACCCATTTCTAGGTTGTTGACGTGACAAGGGAGTGGTTTGGCGTCCTTTTTATTTTCCTCTTTCTTCTTATTTGTCATCACATCGCTTCTTCCAGCGTAAATTTCCTGTCGGAAGTTTATTGACACTACATGTAATAAACATGATTAATTTCCTCAATGTTGCGTCAAACGGAAGCAAATTCGTTCAATCATAACTTAATGTGAGAGGTAATTAGCAGACACTGTGATTTTTAATTTTATAGCAAGGAAAAACGCAAAATAATATTTTTTTTTTTTTGGTATTGATTACTTGAAGACTGGTTAAATTATATCATTAGGTTTTATAACAGCTTTTAATAAAAATCTGACCAAACTTAAATGATGGATAACAAAAATTTAAATTTACATATTTATTTTGTTTTGGGTTTTTTTTTTCGCTGTAAAACGACATTGGTATAATTTTACTTTTTCTATTAATATTCTACATAAATAATGTATTCACAATTTAAACTTAATTTAAACTTGATTAAAAAAAAAAAGCAGTTATAAAATAATTAAATTATCATTTAATTTAAAATCTCATGTTTATTTTTCAATTTAGGTGGGTCGTGAAATTTTGGTGATCTAAAAATTGGGTCGCTGTGCTGAAAAGTTTGAGAACCACGTTTAGACGTGACATTACGAAATTGTTCAATTATTACTGCTTTGTTTGTTGACAGTAATTACATACCGTATTTTCTCAAATAACGTGTAGGTTCCCAAATACCACATGGGTCTCAATTTATGTTCCCCCAAATACATTTAAAATACACCTTTTTGACTGCGGTATGTACAGTTAAATTAAGTGAATGTTATGATTGTTCTAGTATTGTTTAAATCAACAAAAATGCTAAAATCAACCTAAAACACTTAAAAAAAAAAAGATTAAAATATGATAAAATTCGGGAAAAAGTAGAATTAGCAAATAAACCGCGGATGCGATATTTGAGAAAATACGACATACCTATAACAATAGTAAAGAACGATTTTTAAACTTCCAACTTCCAACTTTAAAATTAAATACCTAACTATATAAGGACCTTATCTTCTAAACCTAGGACTAAGCCTTTATTTAACTCCACCTAGATCTATGTCTCGTACCTTTTCCTTTCTTAGCGCTCACTTCACGCTATAAATTATTCAGTTTACGAGCTATTGTTATTTATGTGTTAATTAACAGTTTCTGGGTTGGTTTTCTCTCCCTGACCCCAATCCCATTCTCAATAAAATTCATATATTTTACTTATTATTTATTCCAAAGGTCGTGAGGGTTTGCAGAGAAGACGGCGGCATCGACAACTTCTTGTGTCCCAACGGTACCCTCTTCGACGACGACTCGCAATTCTGTAACTGGTGGTACCGAGTCCCCTGTGGAGAGAACCCAGATGCAAATCAGATCCCACACCGTGGAAGAAACATACCACAAGCCGAGCGCCATAACCAATTCAGACAAAGACCGGAAGAACCGCGACCACGACCAAGACCGAGGCCAAGACCGCAACGCCCATCTGCCGAAGAACAGGAAGCGTTCAGACAGCAGGAACTGCAAAGGGAAGAGGAAAAAGTCGATCATGGATTAGATGGATTTTTCAGTCAACGACCACCGCATGTACGTCCACTCGCAGCGCCACCTAGGGAGGAGAATTTTGCAGTCGGGGGAATTCCCCACTCGCAATTCCAATTTGAAAGTCCAAGACCACAAAGACCTCAGTCGCAGGAAGACAGTGCCTTCTTCAAGGCTAATTTGGATGATTTTTTCGGTAGGCCGAGGTTAGTGGACAATAGAAGACCAGAAGATCAAAGAAGTCATGAAATTACTGAAGAAGTGTTTGAAGAGACAGAGACAGAGCCATTGCCACCACCAACTACAACTATGTCCACCACTTTGGTCACAAGTCCAAGACCAACATTGGTCATCACGACTCGACCTAGATCCAGAAAGAGGCCAACAACGGAAAGGCAGAGGACTCGAAGACCGTTCCCAACAAGGGCTCCTACAACAGTCCACGAAGACGTCGACCATCTCAGACAGTCTGAGTTTGAGTTTGAAAATTTTGGACAAGCAGAAGAGGAGGGTAAGAGGTTGACCACTCGAAGACCCATAGCTACAGTGAGAAACAGAGGTCGTGCCACTTTTAGACCAAGACCTCAGACGGAAGAGGAATCAATCACTGAACTCCCACAAGAGGTATTTGCCACTACCCCAAGCCTTCAGGGAGAGTTTGATCCCTTTTTTGAAGAGCAGAACAGAGAAGTGGACACAACCACTGTAACTGAACCACCAACTACAACTACAACTGTGACCACAACTACTGCTAAGAGGAAATTCAAATCTAGAAGAACCACAACACCAAGACCCGCTTCTTCTTCATCGACAACAAGAAAGACAACCCGAAAGTTAAAGACCAAACTTACCCCTTCGACCACTAGGTTCAGAAACAGGTCCACCAAAAGACCTCCAACAGGCAGAACAAAAAACCCAAGAGTTAAACCAACAAAAACTACAACAACCACTGAAGAACCACTAGTGGAGCAAGTGTCAAGAGACAGTGAGTTCTCTTCAGTGTCACCAATCATCATCGAAACAGAGCGACCGGTCGCAAGAAAAATCAACCATTTCCCTGTAGATATAAATGGGAATATAGAAATGCAACATTTCTCACAAGATCCTTTCCTAAATATGAGACCGGAAGTTCACAGATCGCCCTTTAGTGATCCTTCGATCGGCCCTATGCGTTCATCAACACCAGTCAACTTCGATCCTTTCTACTTCGGCCCTGCAGTCACAAGAGATTTCCCAGGACCCGTATCTCTAGACGAGCTTCCGGTTGCGGGTGTTTTGCCTGAAGATACGCTTTTGCCCAAACAACAAGAGTTTTCTTCAACTTTCCCACCTTCGAGCAGTTCGTTCGAAGCGACGTCTTCACCGTTCTCGACCAGTACCCCGAAGATCCAAATCGAAACGACTCAAACGAAATTACGGACTTCGTCCAAAAGAAAGAACAAAAATCGTAATAAAAATAGAGTTTCAACGTCTACGTTTGTTTCCGCGAGGAAACAAACGACGACAACGCCGAGTCCTGAAGGGAGTTCGAGCACTGTAAGAAGCAAAAGCAAGAGTCGGTCGAGATCGAGATCCAGATCGAGATCTAAATCCCGTTCGCGAAAGACAGGAACTACCACAACTATTTCCCCAGACGAAGTTCCCAGCTCGACCGAAAGGGTCTTTGCAACTCCTAGATCCAGAGCGCAGTTATTCCCCACGAGACAGAGTTTGATGAAGAAGACAACTTTTGGACAAAAGCAAAAGGAACTTGAAAGTTCGACTTTACCGACCGAGATAGCGGAAGAAGCGCAGGAGTCGAATACGATTACAGTTGCCGAATCGACTCCTGGGATACCATCAACAACATCAACTACAACAACAACTTCAACGACAACTGTTCCAAGTACAAGTACAGTAGCAACAGAGCTTAGTAGTAGTAATGTAACAGTAACTTGATTGAGATTTGTGTATATAAGTAATTTCTAGTTAATTCTGGATCGGTTTGAAATGTGTATTTGGCTGGTCCATCGTTTTGTAAATCAAAAATACTCAATTGTACTAATTTCATTGATCGATGATCTTCGGTTGAAATTGTTTTTGCACTAAAACTTTTTTGTTGTTGAGGTCACAGATTCAGTTAGATCGAAACTTGTTGCCTTTTTTTGTATTTTACATATTACAAATGTGTAATTTAGCTTATATTGCACCAAATAAATATAGTTTAATAAAAATGAAGTAGTTAGAAGAAATTAAATCAAGGCGTTAGAAAAAAACATACGTCACGAAGTCCGAAGTGACAAAGTAACAAAAACTTCGTAGTTAGTTTGGCTCCTAATTTCGTAAACAAATTCTTATTGCACCTGCTTTACCTGATTTTAAAACTTCGTAATTCAAATTTAGAATTATTTGGGAATGTAAATTAAAAATTTCGGGAAACAGAACCAATTGGAACTTAAAAGTTGCAGAAATATCGAAATGAGTCAAGACTAAAAACTTTTTTGACGTTTTATACCTTTCGAAACACCCATGACAAAACATAACACTATTGGATTGTTTATCAAATAATCCTTTATAAAACCTCTTTTTTTCTAACTGAACACAAAACGAAGCTACAATAAATCCACCTCTTTGTAACTTAGTTACTTCGAACTTTACGTGACAAACCTTTTTCTAACTCCCAATTAAAAATACATCTCAAAACCTCAATTTGAAATATTTATTTCAATTCTAACAAAACAAAAAATTAAAAAAAAAATTAATTTACATTACGACATTCTCAAAGCAGCATCCAAACGAATCGTAGTACCATTCATCATCGCATTCTCAATCAAAAACTGCACCAAATGCGCAAACTCATCAGCTTTTCCCAACCTCTTTGGAAACGTAACCTTCGATACAAGCGCCTGTATCTGTTTCTCAGGTAAACTCCTCAACAACGGCGTCTCGAATAATCCTAAAAAGACAACAAAAAATCTCAAAAACCAAACTTCCCACTTTAATTCAACTTCTACCCACCAGGTGCAATTGTACAACACCTAATCCCATCACAAGACAAATCTCTGGCCATCGGAAGAGTCATCGACACAATACATCCTTTACTCGCCGCATATGCCGCTTGACCCTTCTGTCCGTCAAATGCAGCGACACTAGCGGTGTGAATTACAATTCCCTTGTGTCCGTCAACATCTGGTTGGTTATTCCCGATCAAACCGACGCCTAAACGGGTCAAATTAAACAATCCGGTGGAATTCACGTGCAAAACTCGCTGGAATTCTTCGTATGGATGAGGTTTATTGTCTTTAAAATCATAAGTTTTCATCGCGATTCCAATTCCAGCGCAGTTAACTATTGCATCCAAACCGCCGAATTTTGAGAATGTTTTATCAAGTGCTAAATTAACATCTGCTTCACTCGTTACCTAAATTTAAAAGTTAATTAATATTTTTTTTGAGATTTTTGACGAGTAAAACTCACATCTGCAGGTACAAACATGACATTTTTATTGTTTTCGAGTTGATCAACTACTTCTTGGCCTTTAGAAGATGGTAAATCGAGCATTACCACCTTTGCACCGTGACAACTCAGTCTGTTAACCGTTGCCAGACCCAATCCAGATGCACCACCGCTCACCAGAGCTATCATACCCTAAAATAAAAGACAAATGTCAATTGTTGGATGACGCAATGCAAATAAAGTGATTTTTACCTTTACAGATCGTATCAAACTCATGTTTAAGTCTATAGAAATAGAGATCGATATCAATTTATATTGTAGTAGATATTTACGAAGCTTAGAAGTTGTATTTAAGGGAAGTTTTACCGAGATTTCACGGAAACCAAACACTCAAGCATGTGCGCCGGCGTTTATGAAATCGAACATCTGTGGCGCTGTTGTAGTTCTAGTCAGAGAATGAACCCCAAGCTTGAAACTTGAAAAAATATTTAAAAAAAATATTTTCTTTTCATTAAATTTTGTTTTTTAAGGTTACAATATTTAAAGCAAGCTTTATAAAAATTGAAAACATAAAAATAAATTAATTTTAGTGTAAACTGGTGTATTGTGGATACCCACAGACCGAATCCCCATCATGCGAGCATCGAGCATCTCACTAGTCAGAAAAAATCATAAAAACATCACAGTACCATATTCCCTCTTAATAATCCGGTAATCGGTGATACGATAAAACTTAGTTTAAGTTTTTGATCACTAATACAAGACTTAATTTATAAATGTCAAGTTTTAGATAAATTTTATTGGAAATGTCAATTCAATACTAAAAAATAAATTTTTTTTGGAGATTGTTTTGAGTAGTTATAATGTTATAATTATTTTCTCACTTTCTTCATATGAATAAAGAAATTGATTTCGACGTTGAGTACTTTTCGATGTTAGGTGATAATAAATGCACCGTAATTGCCAAAGTCTCAAAATCCTGTCTCACGAAACATGCTGAGTAAATATTTTGTAAATTGTTTATTTACGAGAAACATTATTCTATTTTAGTCCTATCGGTTCCACCAATTCAGTGTACTAACGAGGTACGCCACGGGAAGGCTAGGACATAAAATTGTACCCCATTTTTTATATTAATACAGAAAAATTAAATTTTACTAAAAACATAATTGAAATTCAAATTTGGGATCAGTTTTGATAATCGAGTCACGAAACTTGGGGGAAAAAAAAACCACTTTCATTCTAAAAATAATTTTCTCAAATAAACGCTAAAACAAATTCATCACTCTTAGACACAAAACTCTAAAATTTCTTCTTCTTATTCTTCTTTACTAAATCGCATTCAGTTGTTCTATATTTCTAGTTTTAGTTCTATATTTCGTGTGAAGATTCGGCGATATGGGAATTGTCGCCTTTCGCGGTGCAATTTTCGCAGTTTTAGGTTTAAAACCTGAAGCTAAATGTAAAAAGGGAAAAAAATTAATCCTATTTAAAAAAAAAAATTCGAATCCAATCATCTTACAGCATCTTGGAGTTGTCCTAAAACGAGTAGGCGTATGTTTTTGATAAGCAACTACTTCCTCGGCCATTGATCGGAAAACACACAAATTAGCCTTTTCTCGTTTCGATTCAGTCAAATTAAACGGTTCAGGCTTCGTAAATCGACGTCGTGGCTCATTAGACTGAAAAAACGAAAAAAGAAAGACTTGTTATACTTTTAATTTAATAATATTCTACCGTTTTCACCATTTTAACTGCGTAATTCTTCAAAGACTCAATAAATATTTTAGTTTCTCCTTCTACCTCCGGTGCTGTGTCGGCATTTTGAACTTTCGGAGCAGATTCTTCTTTGATTGGAAGTTTTGTATCAGATTTTGACAAGCATCGAGTTAATTTCTGCCCTGTTTTAGGTGTTTCAGACATTTTCCCAAGAGTAGACGGTGCCGTCTGCTGCCGAACAACTCTTACAATTGTTTTCTTCTTCGGTTGTCTAAAATTACAAATAAGCAAATTTGTTAAAAATCGCTTACTTTAAGTAATTTCATAAATTCTTACAATTTTTCCACTGATAATGGTTTCAAAGCGCCAATACAACGTTTATTATGTGAACCTGAATTAACGAAAGCTGTAGAATACAAATACCGTGATATGGTTTATATTCTTATTATTCGAATATTTTACACACCGTTTTCTTTATTAAATTTGCTAAAGTTTGTCACCATTGATCTACATTTCGCATCATCTTCTCGTTCACTGGGTATGTCTATTAGTAAAATAAAATAAAATAATTTCAAATTATTAATTAATAACACTTTACAATAGCGAAATAAATTGAGTATTTTTCTCACCAAACCGTGCGTAAGCCCCGGCGTTTTCCATGCCAAGTTTTTCAAACGATACAAACTGCGAACAATCCTAATTTCTACCACGCAGTCGATGGTGAAATTTGTTACACTCTCAGCCAAGTGAACCTTGGTCGAGATTTTTCAAGGAAAATAAACACTGCAATGCAAAAAAAATAATTTTTACCTTCACAGACCGTATAAAACTCATGTTTAAGTCTATGTAATTAGAGTTCGACATCCATTTATATTGTAACAGATGTTTAAGAAGCTTTAGAAGTTATTTTTAAGTGAAGTTTTACCGAAATCAAACACTGAAGCATGTGCGCCCAATGTGCGCCGGCGTTTCTGAAATACAACACCTGTGGCGCTGTTTTACAATAGTTTCTAGTCACAGAATAAAACCCAAGCTTGAGGCTTCAAAAAATATTTAAAAAAATATTTTTATAACATTAAATTTTGTTTTTTAAGATTAAAATTTTAAAAGCAAGTTTTATAAGATTTGAAAAGTTAAAACTAAATTAATTTTAGTGTATACTGCTGTAGTCTGTGGATACCCACAGACAGAATCCCCATCATGAAAATCCAGCTGACGAGCATCTCGGATAACATCACAGTACCATATTCCCTGTTACTAATCCGCGGCAAGATAATAAACAGTGGAAAATTGTGTAAAAAGCAAATTTTGCTCAAACAACGGAACTCAACGAGTCACGTGACCAAATGGCCAGTTGTTGGACGCGAATTCCTATGTTACGTGCAACTGACAGAAGGATGCAACATCTTATTATTCACCTATGACAGTGACAATTTACAAATCCGAGTCAACTACAAACAAACTCAAACTGATAAATTCATTCTTCCAGTTTACATCATTTGTAGAAACGACGATGGGAGCTTCCAAGCGCCGAAAAACGTGGAAAACACAGCGTCAAGTGCACAAAAACGCATCGAATTAGCTGCAAAAATGCTTCAAATGTTTTTGGCTGAATCTCTATTTGCTCAAGGTTTCCCCAGAAAGACTTTTAATCTACCAAAAGACGAGAAATGTTTGATTTTCCGGTCAGAACTGACCAGAGAAGAGGCGCAGGAGATGAAGAGTAACGAGTTGTGGAAGCAGTTTGCCCGTGAATTGACGAAAAGTGATTTAGGAGTTTTCTGTAAAGAAAAATGTAAATTTCTGGCATTTATGTCATTTACTGAGTATAAAAATAACTCGAATTTACCACCGGTTGATCATCAACACATGCTGGATATGACAAAGGTGGATTTTTGATTTATTTGTGTGATATATTTTTAATTTATTGTTTTTTATTTAATAGGGGTATTCGGCACTAGGTGGCGGTGGTTTGGCGTTGCTTGGTACTGGCAGTCTCCACACATGGCCTAAGAGTGTTGATGAAATAATTTCGTGTTTTACGAATTGTGACGTGATGGATGCTGTGAATTTGATGGATGATAGTTGTAATAGGTAAAAGTTTTTTTTTTTTAAAAGATAGTTTGTGATTTTAATATTTTTTTATTTCTAGGGGATCGTATTGGGGGTGTTATACGACTAGTTTAGGTGCAACGTTACACGAGTTGGGACATACGTTGAATTTAGTGCATAATGAAGATGGGATAATGGCGAGAGGATTTGATGATATTAATAAATTTTTCATTTTGCCACAAATGATAAGTGACGAAATGGTAAAATGGTGTTTTAAATGTCAAGTGAAGTGAAGCAGTTTGTGATGTGACTCTACACATTACAAACAGTAATTAATTGTTGCCAAATGGTTCGTTGACACATTAAATTTTGTAAAAAAAAAAAAAAAAAAAAAAAATGGATTTTGGGAATTCTGAGTTTGAAAACCTTCTCGAGAGAATTTCGGAACTAAATCCTTTGATCAGTCGCTTAAAAATAACGAAAGCATTGCGGGCAAGTCTTGCTACAGGGGCAGCAGACTTCGTGACTTCGTAAATCTCCCGTAATCCATTTTTCTCTTGACCTTCACTTTTGAGTTTTAACAAATTTTAACGTGTCGAAAAATCATTTGGCGACGATTAATTATTGTTTGTAATGAGTGGATTCATATTTAATAATAAACCAGTTCAGTTCAGTTCACTTGACCTTTAAGACAGTTGTAGAAATTTATTATTATTATTTATACTGTATATATATATTTTAAATTTAGGTAGACAAAAAGTTGAAATCTCGATTTACGTCATCTTGGGATTCATCAGGACATAGTTTTGGTGATGCTGTTTGGTTTCGATCTTCGGCTATAATCCTTTCGAATCATAAGTATTTAAAATATTATTTTTATTCAAGAAATTAAAAATTGTACAATAACTTTTTTTAAATTTTTATAGGTGGTTAAATAAAGATAGTAATGATGATCAATCGTTACGGATTAATGGATTTACCGTTGTTTCCCATCATCCACTTTGTCTTATCGAGCTTCGGAGCATTGATAAATTCACTCTCCACTTCTGGGAATTTAACTCGGATATTTTCACATTTGAAATAAAACAGAAAAAAATTAGTGACGTTGTAAATAAACACGAGAAAATAATTATATTTGCGTTAGATAGGTTAGGAAACTTAATAGAAAAAGAAATAAAAATTTGATGTTTAATAAATTACAGTTGTCGTTAATTTCTAACGTTAAAAAGTCAAAACATTTGTATACGAATTTCTTCAGATGTGTAAGAAAACATGATCATCAACTTAGAAAACATTCGTAATGTCATTTCTCCCACGAATCCTTCGCTATGGATGGACAGATCGAATTTAATTTAGGTTAGGTACCTCAAACGACTTCTGAAAGAGAAATTAGTGCTATCTCTCCCTCATTCCTAAAAGTGATATCGAGTGCCCCTATAACTACTAATAGACATTTTAGTATTTATATTAGGTTTAAGGTTCTGAATTTGTACTTACTTTTACCCTGATATTTGTCCTTACTTTTACCCTGATATTTGTCTCTAATTTAAGCCTTTTAGCATGTGAATATTGTTGTCAAATGCTTTCATTCTTGACATGTCATTCTTTCTAATTGTTTCTTATAATGATGTGATGCATCAAATCTATGACTATTGTTGAGAGTTTTCTTTCAACTGAAATGTCATTATTAAATCAGTAAAGCATCTGCTTTGCTCAAGGCAACATCTCTTTCTTTGTTCTCTCTCAGTTTGCTTCTTTTTCACTGCTCTAACACTAATATTAGTCCTAACTTAAGGCCTTTTGGTTATTATTACTCTTTCTTTGCCACTTCTTTATTTTTCTGTTTAGCTTTCTAAATGATTTTGGTTTTTTTTTTATATCTATGCCTGTTGTTTATTCTCTCTCTTTTGGCTTCTTCTTCACTGCTCTAAAACTAACGTTAGCCCTAACAAGGGACTTAGTTTTTAAATCTCTGGTATTGAGCCTTGCCTGGGACTTGTCTCTAACTTGGAAAAATGAACATAGACTACTTGGACTGTTCTTTCTTCACTTCTTTCTGGTCAGCTTTCTACGAGATTTAGGGTTCTCTCTCTCTTTCTCGTTTCTTCTTGAGTGACTTGGTCTTTTCTTCTTTTTTTATTGGCTTGTTCTCTCCCCCCTCTCGCTTATGCTAAGGGCCTATTTATGATTTTTGCCAGGGCCCTTAGAAATATTAAGACGGCACTGGCAGGAGTAAACAAATATAGACATATGACACGCGCTAACTTGTAAGTTCTGTGTGAAATTTTACAAAACTTAAAAAATAGTTTTAGTCAATTCTGGATACCGTGCTGAAAAACTCACGCCTATACATCCCCTAGTTAGAAAATCCAACACTCTAAGCCTTCAGTTTGCATCATCTGGCACATTTTATGTCTTGTGCGCCAGTTATCGATAGGATTATTTGCATATAATTTACATAATTCTTTTGCACTTTCTCAGTACAACAAAAAATAGTTACGGTATGTATTTTGCTACTATACAGTAAAGTTAGCAGCATTTTGCAAGATTTTTATTTTTAGTAAGTACCATATTTCGACATTTATTCACTTCTAGTTATAAGTAGAGTCCTTATAAACGGATATTTGCACACAAATACTTTAGTATTCAAAAATAGTTCATTTGCAATTCAATTATAAAAATGACATCTATATAATCTATATAGATCCCTCAGAGAGCATCAGGAGTGTCGGGTGTGTAAGGGATGTGGGTGCAGGGGGTATAGGGGTGGGGTGAGGAGTGAGAGGCAGGGGTGGGGTGTGTAGTGCGAGTGTGGGAGTGGGGGATGTGTGTGAACGAGAAGTGATAGGTGAGGGCGTGGGTGAGGACGGGGGTAAAACGGTAGTACAACCTAGCAAAATCCCCTTCACGGAATGTCGGGTGTATGGGATGTGAGGTGTAAGGTGTGTAGGGTAGGGTGAGGGGTGGGGGTGAGGGGTGAGAGGTGGGGGTGGGGTGTGTAGTGTGAGTGTGGGAGTGGAAGGATGTGTGTAGGCGAGAGGTGTGGGGTAGGGATGCACAATTTTTTCTATTTTTGTATTAACTTTTTCTCCCGAAGGAGTGGGCCGATCCTGGAGGTACTGCAATATCAGGCCAACCCGTGACAGGAGCGGAGCAAGCTCCGAGCATCCCATCAAGTTCCAAAAATCAGTTTAATATTCTGGGCCCTCAATGAGGACCGTATCAGATATTAAGCTGATAAGAACAGATACTACACTTTGATCTTAGCCAAAAGGCCGAGAAGCGATAACTTTAATAATTTTGAGAAACCGCCGCTTCAACAGAATTTCGGCGCTCGCTTCTGTACCTCACTTTTTCCGAATTTCAGTTTGACCTTGATATGTAATTATAACAAAAACATTGTGTACCAATTTAAAGATTTGTCCCGCGTATACATGTACTCTACCAAACATCTTCATTAAAATCGTATTATAACTTTTATTAAGAACCGCGATTTATTTACTCGTGAGTTTGCCTCATATGCAAATGACTGAGTAACCGATGCACAAACATGAGCGGCGCTTCAGTTCCTAAATTAAAGAATCATTTCTATCTGTGACGCGTGATAAAATGATACTTGGCATTGTTATACGTGACATTGTAGTGATAAATATCGTCAATAGTCAGAACAAATGGCTTATTACGAATTTAACAAGTTTTCAAGTAAGTAAATTGCTTGTAAATTAATAACTGCAACATTTTTTGCAGTATACTTGTACACATAAAAAATCGGAACTTTTGTAATGATTCATGATCCGGGAAGCCAACATTTAGCACCATAACTGATAAGATAGTATTGTATTTCATTTCATTTCCTCTTCACTAATTTATAGAATCACATTTCTCAATTAATTTCCAATTACCTGAACGTCGACTGCAGCACTAATGACTAAACCGAGAGATTGAGCTACCAATGACGTCAGAACTGACAATGCGACAAAAGCTCCGAACCGTAGCCACTCGTTTGGCTGAGATGTCATCCAGTAGACAATTGTACAATAAATTATGGGCAAGATAATCTGAAATATCAATTTTCATTAAAATTAATATAATTGTGTAATTTTAATACAGGTATACCTGAAATGGTATATCAGCCATTGTTTTGGCCAAATAATATGCTTTTACGCTGTACCAATAGTTGAGATGTTCGCGAACGAATATAGGCATTTCCATCGGGACTAAAAATAGTAAAATAATTATAAATATTTTTCATACTGGTTATCTATTTATTTTCACTGTAACTATAATAACAAGTGCTCTTGCACTCGGCAGCGCACGTCAACACATGATAATGATAACATTATATCAAAAATTTATGGTTTTTAAAATCTTATCAGTTCGTGTCACATTAAAAAAACAAAAGTGATAATATTTAAACTTACAAGTTAATACAGTTGTCATTAAAGCTGTAAACATGAGAAAGAGCATAGAGAAAAACAAACATCCAGCATTGTTGAATGTTTTCTCGCCGTCATTGCCGATATCAAAATAAAGCAAACCGATGATGACACCGACCAGAACGTGGGAAAAAAGGCGTAAATGAGTTAAAGTCTGCAATAAAAGGGCAATTGTTAGAAAATTCAGATAATTACTTTTAAAACAGATGTTGAATTATCTATTTATTTTTCATTTATGATTTATGATTTATGATTGTGATCTGTATCTTCTAAACATTAATGAAATGTAATGAACTCTTATTACATTCCTTAATGATTAGATGAAATAGATCAGTTATCATAAATAGATAATTTAATATATGTTTCAAAATTAATTTTTAAGACACGTGTTACCTGATCTCTCACGATAGATAGGAAAGTGCGAATGAAAATGATGCGGAATTGTGTCCAACAACTCGTAGCGAAAGTGTTGCGATTTGATGTCATACAGTCAGCCTTAGAAATAATAATAATAAAAAAATTTATTGTTATTATTTATTACTGTATTTTCGCCTTTAGTGCACCTGCACTCTATTTTGGCAATCAACTTTTCCCCGGTGCACTAATCAAGAACCTAATGTCTTAGGTTAAATTAATTTAGAATTGTTATTGTAATTATTAAAAGGCGGAAAGTTATGCTCGAAAAATCATTAAAATATTTGCATACATATTTCCAAAACATCTGCAAAATATTCTAAATTCAAATATTCCTTTAAAAAAATATAAAGTGGGATTTGCGGGTAAAGACATTTAAGGGACCGCCCAAAACAGATTGTCGTTATATCCAGATTATTTTAGCATTGCTTGAGTAGTGTGGGGAAAAATAAAAATGTCGTAATAACCGAGGTCGTTACTCGCAGATTCCACTGTAATTTTAGTACCTAGAAATTATTTTGGTGGCTTACAAAATTTTCTGATTTACATTGAAAAAATTCGTGAAGTTTCGTTAAATGTCTGCTGAAACACAGATATTGCAGACATTTTAAAACAAAAGTTATAAAAACGTTAATTTAATTATGCAACACAAAACGATAATTTTTTCCTCATAAAAATAAACAAACATCCTTGCAAAAAAATTATCTTTTTATATTTAAAAAAACTTCATTTTTTTTTCGAAAAAATAAAATTTTTTTTATAAAAAAATGCCGAAATATGCCTTAATCCATCATATAAGAATTTATATTCTTTTTAAAAATGGGTTATTTTTATCCGAACGGCCCAATTTGTGCTTATTTGCTGTTGATTTGTTAATTTTTGCAGTAGGAAAAAAATATGCTTTTACATAATTTTCCGCCCTTTAGTTATTACTAAAGACAATGCTAAACTAACCATAAAAACTTATTTGAAACACGTGTTGGCTTGTAATGAAACACATTGTTCATGTTTCAATTAGTACACCTGAGTAATAATAGAAATCCACATCCTATTGTGTAATTTCTACTTCATAGAAATTGAAACTACCTTTTCTGGATCAGATAAAAGAGATGTTTGACAGGAAAGAGTTCCATTGACAGTTTTAGAATCTGACGCTGCCATTGCTCCAGTCACTTCACTCGAATCTGATGTTACTTCTTTGGCTATGTCATTGCTGATTAGAGCTTTTGTGGATGAAGTGGCTCCTTCTTGGCTGTTGTTCCAATTATTGCATTTTCCATTCGTGACAGCCGTTACCAACTTTGGCACGTATTCGCCGTATTCGCCACATGCGATTTCCATTACTTTAAGCAATAAATTCCAAAATAAATACTCACACACATAGTTATTTGTAGTTCTTTTTAGAATTACCAAAATCAGCGGGATTGTGATATGAAGGGCATTCGAGTCCTAATGAGGAAAGAAATGGTAGAAGTCCAGTTGTGGTACCTTGGTAAATGCATTGTCCTTCGGCTAATATTATAAGCTAAAAATTTTATTATTATTTTAGCATAAATTTACTTTTATAAATAATTTTTTTTTTTTTTTACTTTGTCAAATTTTTCAAATAGGCGTGCACTGGGTTGATGTATCGTACATACAATGGTGCGACCTCCAACGGCTAAATATTTTAGCAGATTTATACATTGGAAACAAGACGAACTGTCCAGTCCACTGATAAGAAATTAGACAATTTTCTAAGAAGTGTTGATATTGTTGATAAAATTTATTGTTTTACCTGGTAGGTTCGTCGAAAAACATCACTGGGGGATTGTTGACTAATTCCAACGCAATTGAAAGACGCTTTCTTTGTCCACCGGATAATTTCCCCGTTCGGGTATGTTGACATTCAACTAAACCAAGAGTTTCCACAATTTCTTGTATCTAGAAGATATGGAAATTGATTACCGTATATACGCGTGTATAATGCGAGAAAATTTGTACGAAAATTTGTAAAAAGTTTGGAGGGGTCGCACTATACAAGAGGTTAATTTTAGAAATTTTAGTTTATTGATATCGGCTACGCTATAAGTAACTAGAGGTCGCCATGACAACCTCCATGTCGATATAACGTATTTGGAACGTACTTAATATGCCTACTATTGTATTAAAATAGTGGTCAGATTAGCTATAACAGCTGACAGCCAATCAAGACTGCCTTTTAGCATTTTAACAATTTCCAGATAATTCCAGCAAATGTCAACTCTTCAAACATTATAAATGCCATCGTATTATACACACATAAATACGGTATATACTTTTAGTGGATTGCAACTAAAAAATTAAAAGTTGCGAGCCACACTCCCTTTAATAGAGATTAATAAATACTGAATGCAATTTCTCGTAAATATTCATCGCACTTTATTGTAAATGTCTGGAAAATTGTTAAAGCGCATCTTAGTATCTTGATTTAGCCACACCACTGGCTATTTAATTTAATTTATTATAATTTATAACGATCTTAATATTGTTATAGACTACCTCTTATCTTATCATTACTTCAGGCAAAGTTTTTATAACCTTCGCAGATGTTGATGTAAAAGATATTGGTAATTACTCTATCTTACCACAAGTTGCTTATCCGCTGTGGGCACTTTCTCCGATAACTTTAAATTCACAGAAACCATCATGGCTTCCATGACTGTGAGATGAGGTAATAGTATATCATCTTGCATGATGTAGCAAGACATTTTGCGGAAACTCCTCAAATCCCGCTCAACGCCGTTGATGCTGACTGTACCACCAATGCGACGGTTACGCAAAGATCCTTGGCATCTATTAGAAAACAAGTTACAAGTATAACAGCAAAGTTATGAGGGAAAAAAAATAAAAAAGAATTTACTTGTAACCAGCCAAAATATTCATCAGGGTTGACTTGCCAGCGCCAGAGGGTCCCATTATAGCTGTCAGTTCTCCCGGTCTGACTTTGCCAGACACACATTTCAGAAGAGTTTTATATCCTAAAACAATAGTTAAAGATGAGTTGTACACATAACGGGTAATTTTAAGGGATTTTAAGCACAGTTTGTTAAGGACCTTTTACTGTATTCATGCGTGTATAATACGATGGCAAAATTTTTAACAGATTTTTGAACAAAATTTCTCGCATTATACACGCATGAATACTGTAAGTGCACTTTTTAACTTAAAATTGGTCTAACTTTGTGAAAAAATTAAGCTAGGTCTTTACTTATGCATTATAGCCTCATAATCAGTAATTTGACCTATTTCCTGGAGTTGATTTTTAATAAAGTGAATTACCACATAAAGTGATATCTCCCCTTAAAATAGCATTATAATATCATCAAAATGCATGACAATCAATCTGGCAAATTTACATAAAAATTTGATCTATTATTCATGAAACCCTCAATTTAATCATTATACACAAAGGATTCACCCAATTATTCACTTAAATTTTCTTCTTCTCCCATATTATTTATTTATTAAAAACAAATCACTCGAAATAAAAAGGTACTGGTCAAGATCAATCAAATAAAAAAAGATTTCTATGAGATTTTAAGGAAACTGCAATCAGACTCAATCAACTTGAGCCATTTACCATTAAATTAAATTACCTTTATGTCTGCCTTCCGGTACAGAATACGCTAAATCGTCGAACTCGATGGTGACCGGGGGCCTATTTTGGACATTACTCAGAATCTTCCTCTCGAACTGAGTATTGGGCACTTTCTTCGTGAACCCCAATCCAGAATTATTCATCCCTTCAGTTATGGTCGGTGTAGGTGAAGACTGGAGTATGAGCGATTCCTGTTTCTTGTCAAATTTCGCCATATGCACCTGAACTGGCAAAAACTCTGCCATCTGAGATCAACATCCACTTTAAAAATAAATGTCACAAAAATCTGAGGGGAGAAGGGAAATAAAAATAAAAATGAAAAAAAAATCTACTCTTTCTAAAGGTGCAATTGCAACAGTCCACTTACTCGATGACAATAACCTTTTCCAGTGCTCCAATTGAGTATTTCTGTCTGAAAATGACTTTGTGATTGGCGGGATGAGTGATGTTAGAGAAAACAATTAGAATTTGTGTTCATGATCACCATCAGCTGAGTGTGAGCAGCTCAGCAGCTCACTGTACTAACTGTTGTTGGGCTCAAGGCCATTTGGACCAGACCAGTTCGGTGCAAGTGCACTTAAAACGCGAGTCCAGGAAGTGTTACGCGATAAGTAGGTGCAGTTCCAGAAACGCGCGCTCGAGTTTGGCGAAAGTGAGTCACGAGCTGCACGTGATGTAATTAATTAATCTATTTTGCCCTTTTGAGCCTTTTATTTGATAGTTTGAGATAATTTGCGTCTATTTTGATTTTTTTTCTGCTGCGATTATTATGTTTTAATGACGTTAAAGTGCGCATGTGATATTTGTTGACTGAGGTCATTCACGCTAGGTTGCACTCATAAAAACTGATTTAGAAATAAAAAAAGAAATGGAATTATTTTAAAAAAGAACGAGGACTTATCTCATAAAAGGTTTAAGCTTTAAATGTGTTTTGATGATAACATATGGGAATGAACTTACCTGACAAAGGATAAAAAAAATTTTATATATATTTTTTTATATATGGTGGGGGTTAAATGTTGATGTCATGTGATTTATATTTCTCAATTTTTGATATCATTTCATATTTCCGCTGAAATGTTGTTGAAATATTTATTAAGCATTGATGACAAATAGGGATAAAGTTCTTTTAATGGTATTGATTTCAAAATGAAAACTTTAACAGCTGTTTCTTAGTTACGTTTATTTTTATTTCATTTTCCTCACTGACGTCATCCGCTGCCAATGCACTTTCTCTATTAATTAATAATAAATAAATAAACACAAAACACTTTATTATAATTGAGATTTATTTATTTTCCCTGTACTTAAAGTAGTATTAAACCATTACATGACATTTCATATCAATAATATCTTCCCGCTGATTGTCCCTGGTTACTGAACGAATGCCGCGGTCCAACGTACGCCGTTTGCTATCAACAAATAAATAAAAATAAATAAATAAAACTCAATTACAAAATCATCCAAAATCTTTTACATGTTGTTGCGATGGCTGAGATTGAAAATTTGCGCTCGAAGCTGACGTCGCTTGACCCCTTATTGGATACCCGGACGTTATCCCACCCGGTTTCGACTGCTGCGGTGCTAAAACCAGTGTCTGACCGTGATGAACCCCTGATGACGTTCTTAGTGGAATCGATCCCTATTATTATATAGAAAAAAAAAATTAATTAAATATAACCGGTCGCGACCGGTCCATCTAAAAATTCGACCGGTCACCACTTTTTTTTTCTTTTTTTTTTAATACCTGTACCCCATAATACATCTCTTCAGCATATCCAGATTTATGAGCACTTTGTTCGAGTTGTGATGGATGTGGCGGGCCGTAACCTTGAATTAAAGCTGTGATAAATGACATGGGGAAATTGTGTGGTTTTGTTATTTACTTTGTGACGGCAAATGCTGCACGTGATACGAATGGGGCACGTGTTTGGGCTCGGTACTGCCGGATGGGCTCTGTTGGGCACCTGTTGGCACGGATCCAGGCTGGTACGACGAATGCGTGGAGTAACTGTACACTGGTTGCGATGTGTAGGATGGAGTAGATGTGGCGAGAGTTTGACTTGAGCCGTGATGGTGGTAGTAAGCGCCGCTGCTTTGCGAATACGAACTCGCTTCTGATAATTAAAAATTTTAAATTTAAAAATACCCAAAGTGTAGTTGTAGAAGAATTTAATAGCGTAAAATCCATTTAAATTTTGATTTAGCTGAAATTTTTGGTTTTTAAAAAATTTTTTAATGGATAATTACGTTAAAAAAAATACCCAAAATAGAGTTTTAGGTATTATTTTTACTCTTAGCACTACAGAATACCGTAAAATCAATCTAAATTTTGCTTTAACTGTAATTTTTGGTTTTAAAAAAAAAATCATCTTTTTATTGAATAATTTCGTTAAAAAAATATCAAAAATGTAGTTTTAGGTATTTGATATCGTAAAATCACTTTAAATTTTGATTTAACTGTGATTTATAGTTTAAAAAAAATTTTTTTAATGGATAATTACGTTAAAAAAAATACCCAAAATGTAGTTTTAGGTATTATTTTTACTCTTAGAACTATAGAAATACCCTAAAATCAATCTAAATTTTGATTTAGCTGTGATTTTTTGTTTTTTTAATGGAGAAATGACGCTAGTGTTGATATTTAGTTTTCAATTTCAATGTGTGATGTTAAAAAAAAAACAAAGATGAATATTATTCATCTCTATCTCTTCTTGATAAATATAAATCTTTTTACTCTGATTCTGTGACGGCTGGGCCTTGAAATTATACCCTGGTGAATAAGTTGCTATTGGAGGCGAAGGACTTCGAGGTCGTTTGAGTGAAGCCTAAATTAAAACAATTTTAAAATCAAATTTCCATCTCCTAATTCCATCTTATTAAAGTTATTTACATTTGTCAGATGATGTTGGGGCGGCATTCCCATCTTATAGAGGGTATTTCGTCCTGGAATTGTACCTAAAATAACAAAAATAACAAATAACTATCATCTAAAATCAAAACAATTATCATTTTACACACCTGTTTGTAAAAACATCGGATGTCGGCCGAGTTGGATGGTCTGGGGAGGATATCCGTGTCCGAACGCAAGCATTTCACTTAATTGAACACAAAAATGTCAATTTATCAATTTAAATATAAAACAGGAATTTTTCTGAAGGTCAAATTTAACATAACAAAAATTTACTTAGTCTCTTTCGGTACAGCTCTTCGTCTAACCTCATCTTCGTTTAAAACTTTCTTCAATTGCAAGAACAGTTGATGTTTCTCGTCTTTTAACTGACTCAATCGTTGTTCCAATTGCTGAATCTGGATAGATAAGATTTTTTTATTATTATTTATAATGAAATTTTTGAGTTTTGAGGTATTTATTAACTTGTTCCTTGGTTTCTTCCAACGTCATCACATCTTGTTTTTGTTTATTTTCCCTTTCACGTCGCATTCGTTCAATCGCGGCATCCGCTTCCTGTTCTGTGATATGAAATAAATGAGATAATTAATTAATAGGGTTTGTTGGGAGTTTAATTTGTTCTATTACCTTGTTTTTTCTTTTGCCTTTCTTTCATTATGTGACATTTCAACGCATCCCACATGCTCCGACTCATTTTTGGCCGTTCGATTAACGCAGGCATTTCGCAGCTCGAGCTCCGACTTTTTATCCAAAAGACATCACCCGAGTTGTGTGTATCACTGCTCTCAATCTTTCTACAGTTTTCCTTTTTATGACTCGTGGCTGTATCTTTTCAGGTCTACAACGTTAAATCCGTGTCCGCCATTTTGAAATCATTCGCTTGCCTTTGCCATTGCGAATCAAAATTTATTTTTATTTTGCATTTAGATTTTTAAATTCGTAGTTATTTTTAGTTTTTAAACACAATTTATATATTGTTGGTTTTGTTATTTTAGAATTATTTATTAAAATCACGAAATTTAAAAAATTATGATTGCACAATCTGCCGTCAGATGGCGAGACTTTGCACAACTACACCCGGGTGGGATTTAGGAAATACTGCACCATCTTATTGGCACATAATAAATAAAGTAATTAAATATAGTTTTTCTTTCTTTTGTTTTACAAAATTGTAAATTGTAGATAAAATGTATATTTTAGCAAATTTTTATTTTTAGAGTATGATGTCCATTGTTTAATTTTTTGCTGCAATTACATCATTTATTATTACAATCAGAATGATTGTGATTACATAATAATGCATTACATAAACAAAAGCGAAAATGTTACACACTGTTAGTAATCGCCACGTTTTGTGTTGTGGAACGCCATCACGCGATGAACGATATTAAAAAAAAATTTTAAATGAAGTTATTTTTGATTCAGATGCTTCTTCTATCGACTTCGTTATGGTGAGATGGAATTTACAGTAAATCTGAACTAATAATTAAAATTAAAATAATTTTTTTATTTTCATCTTTCTCAGCATTCACACTTAAGTATTATGAATGCGAAGACACTGCTGTAAACTGCAAGGGAAAGGAAATAACTTGCCCATCTACTACAAAAGAACTACCGGTACCCATAATGTTATGCGTCAAAGCGAATTCAAAAGCCGTAGGCAATATAAAACGTAAATATTTTATTGGCTGAATTTATTCACGAATTTATCAAAATTTAATTATTTTTTTTTTAAATACATTTTTAGCTCATGTGGTTAAAGGTTGCATCCCTGCGAACGAAGATCCCAAAGCACCTTGTTTAGTTATTTTTTATTTTCTCTTGTTTTTATTACTATTGTAACTCGTTTAATTTAAGATCAATTTTTTGATATTATAAATTATGTAGTTTTATGTTGTTGTAGAAAGGTTTTGCGATTTACATGTGGTGTTTCATTTTTCGTTTATATTTTACTTGTAATTTTCAAAATAGATATTTACATTACAAAAACAATGCTATAATTGCAATTCTCCAGTCAGAATCAGAAGTATCTATTCTATTGATTTCTTGGCGCCTAGTGAGCAAAATAGCAACTGCAACATTAGAAGTTGGCTTTTCCCAACTAATTTGATCGATTCTCTCATTCTATTATTGTTGTGACTTCTGCGATTGTTTCAGTGAATAAAAATAGTTAATTCTACCGCCATTTTGAATTTTTATTGTTATGATATCATTGATTTTATCCATTAAAATCAATGTTTCTGGCCATTTCATACCTCGACCAACACTAATTTTAAGATGGCCACTGGAAGTCAAGTCATAACGATACAACCCAGAGCTTCAGCAATAGACGTACGGTACCGAACACAATGGCGGTCTTGCAAAAATCTTTCAACAAAACGTCAACTTTGAACACAAATATCTCCTCTGTCCAACTACCAAAAATCATAAATTACAATCACTCTCATCAAGATGAATCCAAAAATATACTTAATTACTTCCGATATTTAAAAATGGAGATATTCAAGTCTAACCCTAAAGTCAGACTTAAAAAAAAAAAAAAAGATTTTTACAAGAAATTTATATTAAAATTTATAATAATTAAATTAAAATAAATGCATATAATTTTTTATACTTTGTTTTAAAGATTACAAAGATTCGTACACATTCTGAGTCTACGTTTTCATCAACAACTGTGTCCAATTCTTCGTCGCGTGTGTCTAAAAAGAATGACGATGTGGATTGCTGCAACTGTTGTTATCAAATATGCGAAGCTTGTCACTGTATAATATAATTTGATATGTATTAAAAGGAAATTAAATTGAAATTTTAATTTCCATTTTTTTTTTATTAATGACTATTTTTCCTTTTTCAACCAGAGGTGTGGACATTTGCAGCTGCATGTGAGTAAAGATTAGTGTGTTTTAAAGTTATTTTAGCTACTTATTTACAGTAATTAGACCTGATTTTTAGCATAAGTAATTTATAATTAAATTTTAATTTTTGTATTATGTAAAAAATCATCTCATTGTCATTTCGAGAATCTCAAATTGACGGTACTTTATATTATACCGGTAATGTAAAAAAGAAATGAAAAATAAAATAAAAATAAAAAAATGAATAAATTGAAATATATGTGATCGATATCGATATTAAACGTATTGTTTTTGTTTATTTCACACGTTTAAAAAAAAACATCATTGGAGCGGTTCAGCTTTCGTACTCTAGCCAGAGATGGCGCAGGTGGAAATGAGGCTCATAAATGAGTCCACGTGTCTCAAACAGGAGTTTTCATCCTCACGATCCAGACCTCGTGCGCGGCTACGAAGTGACCGGTTTCAACCGGAGTATGTTCGTCAATAGAATTTCTTTCACCTCCGATTTCAAAAGCAAAAAAAAAAAAAATAATTAAAATTTTATAATGTTTTTATACAGGACCGAGTATAACAGTCGACACCGGTTCGTCTTCGGGTCTGACCGCTCTCAACCAAGTTCTACAGGCGATCAAGAGTGAGGAATGCGATTGTTGCATCGTGAGAGCTTCGAATTTATGTGTAAATCCAGTTGTTAGTCTGAAATTAGAGCGATTGGGACTTGAAGAGAAGGCGCCACTGGTACAAGGTCAACATTTTATCTCGTATTTTTAACTTGATTTTATTTATTTTGTTGATTCTAAAATTTGTAAAATAAACTTTTCAGTTGTTTCGAAAAGTTCCGCACCTCCTAAACGAGATGACCGATTACTATTTGTCGTGCATCAACCAAATCAGAAGATGAATCAAGGCGATGGAAGCAAAACCGTCGTGGACAATGCGAAAAAGTGGAAAAAATACTTTAAAAAAAGTGTCAACTGTTGTCAGGAGTGAGTCGACCGACTTCGACATGCTTATCAAATCCAAACAGGAAATGAAGAAATTAATCGATTCTTTGATGACAAGTGCGTCGATTCGTACTTTCAGTTATTGTTTCTTAAACCATTATTGGACATCGTGAGTTACAACACGACGTTGAACAAACTCGTAACGACTGAAGTGAACGCGGTGTCCAGTCGACTGGCGCAAGAAATAGTTAAATCAATCAAAACGAAATCGTCGGATTTAAAGTGGTTTTTCGGTGCGATCGGACGGATTTTTTAACGAGGCTTTTTTGATTCGAAAGGTATGTACAATTTTCTCTTGTTTTGGAAAGTCGTCAATAGATGGTGTTGTCCGTAAATGATGATTTCTCGAGAAGTCCGATCGAGGGGTCAGACAAACCAAATACTACCTTAATTGTAGTCCTTGGACAAACTCAAATGCTGTCGACGAGATTTGTGGGATTTATGAAAAATTTCTTAAAGATTTGTGAAGATTTTAGTAAGGATTTATAGAGATTTTATAGATTTTCTAAAATTAATATATTTGTTATGTACCGTAATGTTTTAGTGATTTATCCAGATTTAGATCTTTAAATTTTTGCGAGTCTTGAAAAAAAAAAAACTGTTAATCTTCAATAAGATCATCACAAATTTTGAAAAAAATCTTCACAAATTCCACAAATCGTTAACGGAAATCAAGTAGTGCGTGGACATCGCGACAGACTCAAGGATTTAGTAGCGAACGTCTACAGGGATCAAAAATGGGGATTTTTTTCGAACTTATCCTTAATTCTGGGAACTAATCTGCAACCTAATTTCTAGCCCTACTTTAAACCTTTATCACGTGGCATTGTTGTAATAATGACTCGATCACCTACCATGCTGCTTATTATTGATAGTTTTCTTCGTGACTGAAATTGTTTTGCTAAAGCAGTAGAGGTCTGGCTCTGCTCTGGTTCGGTTCTTGTTTATTTCTCTTCTTTCTTGGTGTTTTTTTGGTTGCTTTGGTTTAATACTTTGTCTTTTATATATGTCTATTTGGGATTCTTGTTCTCGTTGACATCTGCTGCTTAAATTCTAATTTATGTTTGATGTTTGATGTTTGAAACTTACCGTGTAAATGTTGTGGCTTGATGGCTGAAGATTACAGCTTCACAAATTCTTGTTGTAGTTTGATGAGGTTGCTCATCTGTGCTGATAAAGCTTCTACTTTTACTGTTACTTGTAACATGATCGCTCTTTAATTCTCCATTGATTTGTTGATAGGGCTTCATTAGGCTTAGCTAATCACTTTGTGTGTCTGTTATCTTGAATGAGCCTAATCTTTAGACTTAGCTTAGCTCATTCTTTACATCTATACACTTCTTCAGCATTGTCATAGCCACAATTGACTATTTCAAACGTAAAAGAAATTCCTATTTTAAAACCTCTCTGAAATTACAAAGTTTATCATTTACTAACTTTAATGGCGTAAAAGGTTTTGCAGATCTGTAGTGAGTTTCGTATGGAGATTTCTAGTATTTAATAGTAATTGCTCGTAATGGCCTCTTAAACCTGGGTTGTTAGCCCGTCTTTCGATTTGAATATCAACGTCCCCGAATTAAAGATAAACGATTATTTTATTTTTAAGATGGCAAATTTACCACACAAATTGCGTCAATTCAAAATTCCTGAGTGCAACCACTTTTTTTTGTGAAATTCACTTATTCCAAAAAAAAAAAAAAAAAAAAAAAAAACTACAAATAAAAAGATTAGACATCAAGAATACACTTTTATTTAATCCAAAAGAATACATGTTGTCATTCAGTTTAATTATAGGTAGATTTAAAGGAACTTTTAATAGTTGTAGATAACTAATGCTAATGCTTATTCAAACCCAAAAAAAAAAAAAAAAAATTATCTGGTGACTTTTACAAATCTTGATCAGTATGAGCTACAGGTAGGGACGATTTACTAATGCACATACAGCACAGAATTGGGGCTCCTGACATTTGTAATGGCCCGCAAAAGCAAATTTATCTAAAAAGGTTATTTAAATTTGGAACGATAATGATTGGGGGCCCCAGGACCAAATTTCGAACACAAAAGTTTGACTAACACTGAATGGCCTCTCCACAAATCCACTAATGCGATCGGGACTCCTGGTTAATTTAAATATACTGTATGAGAACACACACTTTTCGAGCAAACAAATTTGTGTCCAGTAATTGATCGCCTGCAAACGAGGACCCAAGAGTTATTTGTTTTAATTTGTGATCCGGCGATTTTAGTAGCATCATCACCGATGCTGACGTTATCAGATTACAAAACCTCAAATTGATTTCCTCAATATGGTTAAACACGTTTGATTTAATCAAATCACACATGACTTCGTCAGTCAATATCTTACTGTCACCAAGGCTCAATACTCTCAATTGCTTCGCTTCCAAAATCATTATTTTTAACATTTGGGCAGAATACGTGCAGTTTAAAAGCGAAAAATAACTCAAGTTACGAAACGTGAAATTAGAGGTCGCATCGTCGGTGGTCAAGACTAGAGATTCCAA
>JAQFZP010000231.1:0-46071 GCA_034695745.1 Geophilus truncorum | reverse complement strand
AGCTCCGGCTCCGGTTCACGATCACGAAGCTCGCACTTCTTCCGCACAGAACTGTGGGATTGTGGATGCGGTGATCGATTTGCTGAGTCGGGTTAAATGCGGGTCGTCATTTTGTTAAGAACGATAGGAAAAATCTTTGCATTTTTCTGGAATTCACTGTCATGATCTTGAATGCATTTATACGTTTGCTTTATAATGATGAGGGAGTTAGAGTTAAGGATTAAAACCAACCTGGTTTAATTAACTGAAAATGAGAGTTTTAGCACTAAGTATTTGGGTTTTTATAAATCTAACTATTTTTGGATTATTTGCTTATGTTTACATTTTATGGTCAAGATATTGGAAGGTAAAAGGGTTGCTAGAATGATGACTTATTGCCGATATAATATACACATACCGGTATTTTGATTGTAATTTCAGATGACAACATCCCCAAAATATAAATTTGATTCTACAAGAAATACTCACGTAAAGTGGATCCAACCACAATTGAGTGCAACCTGGCTGGGATCTTTAACTAATCCTCATGGAAAAATTAAACATATATGGGACGAGAGTATGGAACAGAAAGATCTTCCAACAGACAAACTAGAAGCTAAAATTGAAACGTACAAAAATCAACTCATAGTACAATTACGAGAGAAACAACTAGATTCTAGCAACATTATTTTGAGTAAAGCGCAAAATAGATACAATGTGTTTTTTCAAGGATTGCGGGCTACGACTTATAAGAAACCAAAGCTCATCACTTGTGCCTTTAAAAAGACTGTAAAGGTCAAATTTCTTGACTTTCACACCGAACCGTTTAAAAGTGAAGGGCTAAGCCATTATTTTCCAGCTCCTTCCGATAGTAGTGAACGAACAGATTACAATTCGTGCGCTATAGTTTCTAGTTCAGGTTCATTATACAAATCCAACTTAGGAAGAGAAATCGGTTAATAACTTTTTGTTATCGCAGTAAAGTAATTCATATTTTTTATTATTTTTTTTTTTACTTTATTTTTAATTTATTTCACTTATTTCTTTTGTAGCTTTGGTATCATTTCGATTTGTGTCACTGGCTTAAACAAGTGTCTTAATTGTACCACTTATTTTCTGCAGATAGTCATGATGCAGTTTTGCGATTTAACAACGCACCAGTTGACACTTTTGAATCTGATGTAGGAAAGAAAACAACCCACCGTATAATAAACTCGCAAGTTATTTCCAAACCACAATTCAATTTCCTAACTTCACCTCTATACCAAAATATTACTCTGATGGGCTGGGATCCAGCTAATTACACCGTTGACACGAATGCTGTAATTACATAGATACAGTATATTTTTAAATACTTATTCTATTATTGAAATTTATTCATTTTTATTATAATAGTGGTTTCACCATCCAGAATTTAATGTCTTCGAACCGTACTTCAAAAGGCGTGAAATGAATCCTGAAGAAAACTTTTACTTATTCCATCCACAAACTCTTTGGGACGTTTGGAATTTCATCCAAACTAATACCGGTTCTCCATTACTGCGGAATCCACCGTCGTCGGGATTTTTAGGTAACTTCATATAATGTCAATTTATACTTAGATTGTTTTAATTTATTTAATTTATTTTTTTTAAATAATACAGGAATTGCTTATTTTTTGCATCGTTGCAATTGGGTTTACGTTTATGAATACATTCCATCCATGCGTCTTACCAAAAGGTGCCACTATTATGACGTCCAAGATGATCTCGGCTGTACGTTTGGAGATTGGCATCCGCTAGCTTCCGAAAAGTTGCTTGCTCTGGCAATGCACGTTGGCACTGATGTTGACGTGTTTAATGGTGGGTTTCTAAAGTTACAAGGACTTCCAAACATCGACTGCCCAAAATTGTAATGTTACGAATAACTTATACTGTACAGTGCAATAAATTAGTTTTAGATTGAGTTTGTATAAATAAAGAATAATTCAGAGCCCTAGCTAGCCTACTCTGTATTTGCTCCACTTGCCCTGCTCTAGCTACGGCTCTGGAATAATCCAATATATTTTTGTGTTTGATTTATTAGTAAAATATTGTTGTCTTAATTACCGCTTCTTGCCGAATTAAAAAAAGAAAAGAAAAGGTTTTTAAGAGGTTTATCTGATAAACACATTTCTCCTTGATTGAGCTTTTTACTGATGCTTCGGCTTTACTGCTGAGTTGACGTAAGTTTCGCTATTGTGTCTCAAGATGTCGCTGCAGAATTAAATTACTGCAGAATTATCACAATGGCAGCCGTTCTGAAAAAGCGTGCGTTAGCCGAATATAGTCAAGTTTTGCAGGTAATCATCGACGTGCTTGACATTTATTTGCAAACTAATTTTTTTATTTATCTTTAAGGATGAGCCAAAGGCCAAGAAGCTTCGGTTGTCTAAAAAAATTAAAAGTGGCTCGACTGAAATTGACTTGTCAGCGTTGTCGGAAACTAGTAGCACCAATGATATTATGCAGATTATTTTATTACTGGGCGATGCCTTGCCTTTACAAGTACAAATCAAGCACTATCTCATTGTAAACCCTCCACTCGTATTAAATTCTTTATTTTTTGTTTTTATATTTAGTTCGATGATGCTCAAAGTGCGCTACGTCGGTTAATCGATCACTGCCACAAAGAAAGCGAAACAGCTATTCGTGTTAAAATCGTACAGCTTATCGCCGAAATTCTGGTAACATCGAATATTGATGGCTCGACTGTGTTCGACGATTTGCTCTCGCTTCTTCGTGGAGAGATTTCGCATAAAGTTACGACGCAATTTCTCGATACTTTGCTACAAATCAATCGAAATATGGTTCAATCAGATGGAAAATTATTCCAAAGAATGCTGGTGCTAGCTAAGCAGCATCTTACAGACGCGAATCATCAAGTTAAGGTTAAATGCCTTCAACTCATCAGTGAATTAACATCTGTCGACTCATCATCTGACACCAGTAACGTATCGATGAAAATCCTGGGTGAATATTGTCATAGTCAAGATCCGAGAGTGAGATCAGCTGCATTTGGTGCAATGGTAAATTAATTTTCAGGAGGAATTTTGACTTGATAATAATTTAAATAATTTTTTACCAGCTTCATCTACATGATCGAGGATTAAAATTGGACGTAGCTGTTTATAACCAAGTTTGTACTGCTTTGAATGATAACTACGAAGGAGTTAGAGCTCAAGCCTTAAAGCTAATACGAGTTATCGGACAAACATACTCAGAAAAGTTAGAAAAATTAAAATTTAACACTTACTTGAACAAACATTTTAATTACAATTTTTTCTTTAAATTAGTTTTGTGCCTGTTCCTAACAGTCGTGAAGAAATTCGTCTCGTTGACGATGTTTTTGCTAAAATTTGTAATGCAATGAATGATTTGAGCGTTGCAGTTCGCACGGAAGCTGCTGAACTTTTGGGTACTTTTACTACCGTCAGTCATCGCTTTTTGGAGCAAACTTTAGATAAGAAACTCATGTCCCACTTGAGAGTAAATTTATTAAATGTTGAATTTTATTATTATATTAACCGTGCAATTATTTTGTAGAGAAAACGTTCGGCGCACGAAAGGCAAAAAGAAAGTTATCAAAGTGGAGAATGGTCGTCTGGTCAAAAATGGGCAGACGATGCACCCAAGGAAGTCGTGGACACGGATTCAATCAGTTTGATGAATTCTGGTGCTTGCGGAGCATTTGTTCACGGATTGGAAGATGAATTTCTTGGTATAATTATTTAATAGTAAGGTTTTCCTGTTGTTAAACTGATTATTTTCATTTCAGAGGTTCGAACTGCAACCGTGAATTCACTGGGGCACTTGGCCTTATCGTTTCCAAACTTTGCCATTCAGTCCATTGACTTTCTTGTTGATATGTTCAACGACGAAATCGAAGATGTCCGTGTACAAGCCATTCGCAATTTATGTATAATTAGTAAACACATTTGTTTGAGAGAAGACCAACTAGAAACAATTCTGGCTGTATTGGAGGTTAAATTTTATTTGGAGATGGTTTTATATAGAAATTTTAATATTTTAATATTTTAATGCATTATATTGCGTAGGATTTTTCTTCTGAAATTCGTGAAGGACTTCATCACATGTTGGGTTCATGTCACTTATCTACGAAAGCATGTCTGAAAATGTGCATCGATCATTTGCTTGAAAATTTGAAACGCTATTCTCAAGATAAGCGTTCAATCTGGCGATGCTTACAGCAACTGGGAGGAAAACATCCGGAATTGACTCTGCCGTTGGTGCCCGAATTACTTGGAATTCATCCTTATTTAGATATGCCTGAACCGGACATGGATGATCCTACTTGTAAGATAAATTATGCTTTCAACTGTTGTTAGTCTTAATTAATTACAACTTAATATTTATTTCAGACGTCAGCATTCTCATTTTGGTATTCAATGCAGCTGCAAATTGCCCGACTTTGATGCCGTTATTTGAGCAGCACACATTACGTCATTATCTTTACCTTCGAGACAGTTTGCCCGACCTTATACCTCACTTAAAAATCCCAAATCAGGCACACATTAAACTCGATTCGATCGAATACGACATGGAAAACACGCGATCTTTTCTGCATCAAATATTAGAACGAGTCGCCACTGCTTATCAGTCAACTCTGGTTTCGAGACAAACACTCATGGACACTGCAATCAAAGATTTACAACGACTGTCTGAAATTGCACCTAATTTGTCGGCAGCAGCTAATTGTGCTTCGTTGTACATCAGGTGCCAGTCTTTGTTTACCAAAGTTTTAAGCAACAAAAACTGGTCAAGCCCATCTCTACTTGCTTTGCAACAAGGATACACAGTGAAAAATACCGTAGAAAAGGTAAATGTAAAAAAGTAAATTTTATAAAATTATGTTAAATTTAAATTTTTATATTTATATTTATATTTAGGTCTTGCAACTTAGTTTTCAACTAAGGCACAAATTTCTGGGCTTAAATCCTACCGAATTAGCCACGATTCATCAAATGCGGCTGCGAGCTCTCGCTTTGCAGTTAGTGTACATCGTTTGCGGCAGTAATTCATCAGCATTAGCACTTTGCGAGTATTTTCTGGACCAAGTCGACCATTTGCAACAGTAAATAATTTTATAGAAAAAATTTATTTCTCACTTAAAAAAAAAAATATTTCCTTGCAGGTTTCTACTCACGCATAATCTAGAGCCTGACACTTTCACAGCTAGTGTCTTCCATGAAATGGATCGACTCGACGAACCAAAACCCGGCGCAGTTGCTCGATTATTGCAGCCAATATTGCAACTGCACGAATCCCCTGTACTGCGATTAACGAGCGACGTTTTGCAAGCAAAAGCAACCATTTTTGAACCAACTGGTGAATCAGAAAATACTCTGAAGCTTACGTCCGGGCTGGTACTGGGAATTCCATTAATCGCCGAAGTTTGGAACGTGGAAGATTTGAAAACAGTTCGAATTAGGGTCAAATACCCAGACCAGCAAACGCATCTTCTTTTGCCTAGAGTTAACGATTTTCGTGATGCCGGTCCACCGTCGCCGTTACATCGCCGTCTCGTCAGTACAGTTCTCATATCGCATAACATTTGGTCTGAAGCATGCCATGTGGAGATTTCTCTCGTCATGGATTTTAGCGATTCTGAATCTAACAGCAGTGGAACTAGGCAAAAGAGTTCATCGACTTCTTCAGTGAACAAAGGTGGTGACGAAATGACAATTGAGCTTTGTAAGCCCGTTAGAGTGTACGTGTTACCAAAACCAATTAAGAAAGGAATTTGAATATTTTACTCTTTTATTTTTGAATTTTTAAATTTCTATCTTTCTTTCTTTTTTTTAAAAATAAATTACAATGTAAACTTTAATTTGCAAAGTGCTTCCTATTGCATTTTAAGACGACAATTGAATTGCGTTTGAAAGGCGTCAAGAAATGCTGGTATTGTGTCAGTAACAGTCACAATCTTTTCAAGTTGTTTGCTTAAACTTGTGACGCCTTTATCTGGAATTCCGCACGGAGTTATGTGTTGAAACCAGGTTAAGTCTGTGTTGCAGTTAATTGCAATGCCGTGAGTCGTTACATAGCGACTTCCATGAATACCTGTGAAATGGAAATATTTTAAGAATCTGAGGACAATAAAATTAATTTGTTGCTTATGTACCTATTGCTGCTATTTTCTCATCTCGAACCCAAACACCTGTGTGCGGTGATGTTTTAGCTTCTATGTTAAACATCTTGCATAATTTTATCACACACTGCTCTAGTTGACACACGTACCACTTCACACTAGGTTTGAAGTGTTTTAAATTTATGATTGGGTACGCAACCAGTTGGCCGGGCCCATGGAAAGTAATGAGTCCACCACGATTAGTCCGTACAAAATCAGCACCTAAACTTTTAAGTTTATTTTCTTCTTCGTCTGTGTATTCTTTACGCCGAATTCCAATTGTATATACAGGATCATGCTCCAAGATGAGCAGAGAATCTGCAGTATCATTTGGGTTCTCTTTCGTGCCTTTAAAATGAATTTGAGCAATCTCTTGCTGGATTTTTAATGCAGTGTTAAAAGAGAGGCGACCTAATTTGTAAACGTTTATAATAGAATTCATAATTGCGTACAAATAAACTTTAGATCTTCACCTCCTTCCAAATTTGTGTGTCAAGCAGGCTCAAAACAGAATTAATCCTCGCAATAATACTCAGTACTCAGTTAGCCTCTTCTGGTTCAGCTTCCATACATAGAACGTGGTGGCGCTAATGTCTAAAGTTCTACTAAATATTTTTTTATTTTTTTTTTATTTTCGAAAATTTACATAACTCCTACATTTTTTTTCTAATACTACCGACAGTAAAGTCAAGAGTTACAACGGCGACACTCGCTTCTAAATTATATATGGAAACTGAAGTGCCTAAGCGATAAACTCGAAATTCTTGGCGTTTACCGTTAGGATCATCTCTACCTCTAGCTACAAGTTCGTGACTGTTACGAACTTTTGCAAAGATTCAGCCAATTACTTTACCTGTAGCAAAATTTGCAATTATTCACCAATCACAGCTCTCGTTTTACATATTCCCGCTTCAATTTAAACCTGTGAATGTATGGTAGAAAGTTTTAAGAATTTCATGAGGTAATCGTTAACGATTTAATGCGAAATGGCGGAAGGTAATTTGTAACCGGTATTGACTGATTATTTTTGAATGCAGCGTCACTTTCATGTCTGAAACTTAATACATTATGAACTTAGCCGAAGGAGGATCCCGGGAAAGTGTGTTAGAAGCTGTTGACGGTAAAAACAAAGTTGCTTAAAACTGTATCTTAAGTATAATTAAATTATTTTTGTTTATTTTCGACATATTCAGGTAGTTTAGATGATTTGCAGGGACATTTAAGAATTTACGTTGTCGGCGAAACATTGAAAACTGATGACAGTTTACTCGATAGTCTAAAGGTTAGATTTCAAATTGTTACGATAGAATGCATTTAAAATTTGAATGTTTAATTTTAAAGGAACTCGATATCCCTTACGTGTTTTGCAACACAGTTTATGAAGTAATCGATGATGACAGCGAAGACTATGAAACGGCTTTTGTTTTGAAGAATTTTGATGGCGAAGAATTTAATATTCTGAACAAATTGCAGAGAAGGATTTACGGTCCTACGGTTATCAAACAATACGCTCACAATAAAGAAGTATATATTTATTTTTAATATAGTCTACATAAAAAATTTATGCATTTTTTTTTTTTTGAATTTTTTAGCCTTTGCCGTTTAAATCGCGACCACTTTATTGCACAGCTATGCGAAGACTAATTATATGTTTTACAGGCTTTACAAATAGAACTGAAGTGGTAACATTAGAATGAGAAATTTAGTTACTTGTAAGCAAATTTTAATTTTAATGTATGTTATTTTACTTTAGCACGAAATGGCAAGATTAATTCATAACATGGGTGGAAGTATCCGGAAGGAGTTTTCAGCAAGCATTACACATTTGGTTGCGAATTGTTCAAGCGGGGATAAGTACAAAGTAAAATTTTGAATTCTTAATTATTTTTTGTTTGTTGTTAAAAAAATAATTATTTATTAAAAGTATGCTGTTACGATGGAAACGCAAATAATGGATCGAGATTGGATTTTTAAAACTTGGGAGCGAAGAAATGATGTGAATTGCTGCGCTACTGATCAAGATCTGGTTCGTTGAATTCTCTTAAGAGAGACTACGTTGTTTGGTTCGTTGATAAATGTTGATAAATATTTAATTCATCTAGATTCTGCAGCATAAGAAAAAACCATTCTTTAGTTGTTTGATAGCATTTGTGGGATTTAGTGAAGAAGATAGAAAAGATATGGAGAAAAGCACGGAAGAACATGGTATTTATTTTAATATTTATTTTCACACTTGTATTATTTTATTAATTCACATTTTCACAGGAGGAACAGTAACTACCTCAGATAGTGACTCGGTTACTCACGTCGTCGTTGATGAACAAAGTGAAGTCGACATTAGTGGAGAGATATTTAGTCGTGCTTATATTGTGAGGGCCGAGTGGTTCTGGGCTACCATTCAAATGGGCGCGTGTCCGGATGAAAAGTTTTATGTTTACAAACCTGTAAGTACCTTTTTCACTCATTTTATTCTCACGCTTAATTTTTTTTTTTTTTTTAGGTGATGGGTTCTCCGTATGCTAAAACTACTCCCGCTTCTTCTGCGCAAGCTCTCATTTCAAGAACGCGAAAAAGGAAACGACTTAAAGAGACATTAGGCCAGTTGGCACAGGTTCCCGAAGCTGGAACCTCGACATCTGACCTCCGCAAATCCCTCGACCTTTTGGGAAAATCGTTCAATATTTCAACTTTAGATGCAACCTTGTCGCCTGAGAAAGATTCGCGTAATAAATGAGTTAAAGTTAAGAAGGAAATATGTAATAACGTTGCAAAATTTGTTTTCCAGCGATCAATAGTCCCGAAACTCTCGATGCTTCGCTTTTTTCGCCACCTAACATCAAATCGCCACTGGAACTAAAGAACTTGAGTGGCCGTCAACAGGTGTGCTTAGAATTACTGCAAACGGAAAATAATTATGTTGGAATTCTTAAAACAATAATGACGGCAAGTTTTATCATTTAATTTTAAAAACCGATTTGAATTAATTATAATTCTTTTATTCAGAGGTTTAAGGAACCTCTAGAACATGAGGATCAATTAGGAGGTCGCCTTTTGTCACCTACGGAAGTAAAAATTATATTTGGCAACTTACCACCTATCGTTGAAGTACACACGAAGATTCGCGATGACTTGGCTATATTAATGAATAATTGGAAGGAAGATTGCAACTTGGGCAGCATCATTCTTAGTCATGTAAGTGGCACATGTGTTGGTAGTTGTCTTTTTAGCATTCGTTTTAAAATTGTTTTGTTTTATTTCAGGCGCCAGATCTTTTAAAGGCTTATCCGCCATTTGTAAATTTTTTCGAGAATACGAAAGAAATGTTGTCGGCTTGCGACAGAACAAAACCACGCTTCCATGCGTTTTTAAAAATTTGTCAGAATAAACCTGAATGTGGGCGGCAGTCGTTATCAGAATTGCTCATCCGTCCTGTGCAAAGGCTGCCCAGCGTCATTTTATTACTAAACGGTAATTTGTTTTAACTTTTAGTGATGTCTCATTTAGTTACTGTTGGCAAAACACTGATTGTGTGAACTTTTCCAGATATACAAAAACATACAAACAAAAGCAATTCTGATTATCCTCAGTTAGAAGAAGCCATTGCAGCGTTAAAAGAAGTTTTGAAGTATTAAGAAAATTTCTAATTTTTTTTTTTTAATTTTTTTTAAATATTCATATTCATATTCATGTTTATTATTATTATTATTATTATTATATTTTTTTTTTACAGAAATATTAATGAAAATAAAAGAAAAACTGAAGAACAAGTTGCAATGTTCGATATCATGAATGAAATTGAAAATTGCCCGGTATGTGGATTTAAAACTTTATAAACTAGCATATAAATGAACATTTGTGCATTTATTTTAGCCGAATTTATTATCGTCTCACCGATCATTTGTGAGCAAAGTCGACGTGTTCGAATTAAGTAATGCTATTAGCAGCAAAGGCGACACACTGACCATTTTCTTATTTTCGGATATGATGGAGGTAAATATGTTGCTTCTTAAATTCATTTTTATCTCATTTATAACTTAATTCAAACAGATTTGCAAGAAGAGAATTAAAAACCTGGTCACAATTAAAAGCCCAAGTACAGTAAGCCTCGTTGGAATAGGAAAACAAGGCAAAGTTTATAAACATCTGGAGTTGATGCCGTTGTCGCACATAAAGCGAGTTGTGAATATAGCTGAAACTGAAGAATGCAGAAACGTTTTCGCACTTGTTTGCCGGTCAAATCAGGAATTAAAAGAAAAACTTTTTTCGTTCGCCATGGCCAGCGCCGATGCGGATAAAATGGAATTTTTGAAAATTTTATCCCGTCAAGTGGCCAACATGGTTTGCAGAGCTGACGTGGTAATTCGATCATCCGATTGATTGGTAATCCAAACCTTAATTATTGTGATCCCTCGTTAGGAAAATTTCATTACCATGTTGGAACCGCACGAGTTGGATATCGAAACGAGCGAAGTGAATACAAGTTCGCTTTCAAAAGCAATGAGGTAACGAACAATTGGGAAAAAAAAATAAAAATTTAGAAAAGGGAGATGGACTAAGCTGCCACATTAATACTGTGATTGTGAATACTAATATTTCCTTTGTCTTACGTGTGAAACTAGTCGTTTGGCCCAAAGGACAACCCGTAAAGTCGGTCGTGCGTTTTCTTTCAAGACAACCCCGAGAAAACTCAAGAGAGCCATGTCGACCATGATAAGCCCTTTTCAAACTCCCTTGCAACTAAACGAGAATCATCTTAGTGCCAGCAGTAGTGACTTACAGGTAAAAAGCGCCTTCAACTAATTCTTCCCTCGCTATTAACGAGTAGATTAGTCCATCTCAAAACCTTGTCTACTTGTTGGATTTCTAGACGAAATTCAACCAAGACGATGACAGTGTATTAGTACTTTCGTTTCAATCAATTGACGACAGATGATTAATCTAAAAGCTCTTAAAGACAAAACAATTGCTTTTTTGTTTTTGGGGTGAGCAAAGCCGGATAAACATAAAGAATAAATTTTTATTTCCTATTTATTGACCTTTATTTGTAAGCAAAGCTTATCTTTTCTGTGATATCTTAAGCGCTTTTTCCTGTAGGAGATGGACCTTCCCTCTGGCTCAAGGCCCACTAAAGTTTCGAAGAAGGTCAAAAGCAGTTCCTTTGGTGCTGCTTCCGCCAAATTATTGTAAATGACTAAAAAAAAACAAGTTTCTCTTTTGTATCGATTTTTATTCTGTAACATACAGTACGGTACCTCACGATAGCGAAGTTAATTCAGTAATATTATTTTCTAACTAATACTAACTTGGTGTGTGATTGGCGGTAATGAATGATCGTATTATTACCCTTAATACATCGTAGTGAGAATGTTATTAGAAATATATCATGTTGGAATGCAATTGTGATGATGTTAATCGGCAAATCGGATTAGTAATGATTCATCACCAGGCCCAGTGCGAATTTACATATCCGATGAAAGCGAAATGAGGGTTTTAAATCTAACAATGGGATTATTTCTAGTAATATTTGTAAATTAGTTTTAATAATTCTGTTTTAAAAATTTGTATTTTCTTTTTTTCAAAAAAACTTGTACAATAAATCGTTTGAGAAAAGTTTTCTTCGTTTTATTTATTTATTTTATTTTTTTATTTTTTATTTTTTTTTTCTTTTCTTTTCTTTTCTCTTCATTCGTTTTAATATGAATGTGGGTATTGTTATTCATGACAGAATTAACTAGCGAGCAAAGCATAATTTATATGAGTTTGACATTCAGCGATAAGGAGTAAATCCCTATCATTTGCCGTCATCAATAATTCATATTCTTACACGGTTTGACACCTGCCAAATTTCTCGCGCTATTATTAGGGGCATGAAGAAGTGCAATTATAACGCTGACAAGTGAAGAGCAGGAGAAAATAGTTAGCTGCTCGCTGTTAGGATTAGCGCGTTCTCTTCTCTGCGTTCTCTCGCTAGGGCTTCGTATCATCCCTCGAGCCGTCCAATGAGACAGGCCCGTAAGGCGAAGGTGGCGGTGGTGATGTGGAGTTTCCCTCGCATCTCACGCCATCGTCGTCTGTGGCGTCGTTGCCTCCTTTTCGCGTTGGTCCAGGCTAGGCGCTACCACGCGGATACAAGTGCAATTTATCTGTGAACGAGTGCATGCGAATGACATGAATGCTGTGGCGTCGGAAAGTGATCAGCCACCGTAGATTTTGCAGGCCAAAACATTGACTTTGACATCGACGGACGTGACCAGTAGCAGGTGCCCATCACCACGTTGCCTGCAGCCGCAGCCGCCGCCGCCGCCGCCACCACCGCCGGTCGAAAATCGTGCATCGCGGGTCCAGCAAGTCGTGTGAGAGAAATCGACCTTTTCATCCGAAAAGTGATCACATTCGGTCAAACTGTTTTTGATGATCGAAGCCAATCGCCGGCTTTAAGGAGGGCAGTGAACCGATACGGCGAATGAGCGAACAGCGGAGCACGGGTAACGAAACACGAGGAAACATGGCGATCATCATGTTGAATAGCGAAAGCAGCTTCCTAGTGCCCTCTTGTGCTTCCTCGTCTTCCAATGCCTTTTCGCACACATGTTGTTCCATTTGTTTAGTAAAACCCTTTCAAAAATGAGTTTCGACACCTGCTGCAATATTATCGATTAACTCATGTAGACAGGGGGATGCCAATGACTTTGCGAGTGTTCAAATAATATTCCTAGATCACATCCTGCCCCTTATCCCATCACTTATTTTTTTCGTTTTTCGTAAGGGCGATTAACCACATCGAAATTAAGCTAAGCAAACGAAACAAAGGTAAAAATAATTATTCCTACTATTAATATTATTATTATTACTACTACTACTACTACTACTACTACTACTACTACTACTACTACTACTACCACTTCTTCTACTACTACTACTACTACTATTATTATTATTACTACTAATAATAATACTTAATAATAATACTAATAATACCCAGTATCAAATTGATGTGTTGTTTGGGTGGAGGCAAATATGAATAAGTGCTTATCACGTCATCAAGTAAATTATTTCTTTCCTCTTGGATCAGTGTCCCTTCGTTTACTCATTTTCCTTCGACCTCCTCCACCTACACCACCCGATTACCGTCACCCAATTTGCAAATATTTTCTCTGCGACGAATGTTGGAGACCACCTTTAGTAAAGAAATCACATACTAGAAACTGCATACTGTGACCAGAGTGGAAAAAAAACAAAACAAAACAAAATTGATGAAATTAGGTGTGGTTTTTAATTGGATGTAGGGGTAAAAAGAGAATTAATTAATTAATTAATTAATTAATTGTTCCTGTGTGTACCATATGTAGTATCGAATCGAATCGAACGAATCTGTAGCGCATGGAATCGAGCGGGATTTTAGTTTTATCGGTGTCAGTCGAGTTTAGCTGTTGAGTGTTGACAGACAACAAGGAAAATCGAGAAACATGAGAAACGGTAGGTGGGATTTGTGACAAGATGATGAAAAGAGTGGCCAACACCTTGGCAGGCCGTCGCCCGTTCTCCGTGGGGGACTCTGGCGGAAAGGTGGTGAAGTATACGCCGTGTTCGAGGCAGGACACTCGAATGATGGACGAAGACCTGGACGATGTGGCAGTGGTGAGCAATGCCGACCCGAGCGCAGTCAAATACGGCAGTGGCTCGACGCTCACGGCCAATGGTCCCCGACTCGTGCCCGGCATCATCACGTCGTGCGACCGCACTCGCCTCTTACAACAACTACAACCGCAACAATTGCAGAAACAGCAACAGCAGCTGCAACAACTAAGTGCGAGTGGCACCCGGATAAACGCCTCGTCGCCATCGCCCGTCTATTTGGGCAAATCGAGTGAGACCGTGAGAGGCAAGAGCGTGTCTCGTCAGTCCTTGCTGGACGTGATGCCAAATAAATTGACGGTCGGTAGTGGCGGGTCGTCGGGTGGTGTCGGAAGCAACGGGACCGGTGGCCGCGATAGGGATTTAGGCAGTAAAGAGTCGGCAGCTTACGAAAACCGTGGGCATGTCGGGTCCGATATGGACATCAACCGGAGAAACCAGAAGACGTGGAAGAACGGCAAAGAGACGTTAGGGGGAACGGGCGGTGGAAAACTATCGGACAAATTGGAAGCGTCCAGTTTGAGTAGTTCGGACCGGGTGGGATGTAACCTGTCTTTTGTATTCGATCCGTCGGGTCGACTTTGCTACTATTGGAACGTAGTAGTGAGCATCGCTTTTTTATACAATTTTTGGGCAATCGTTTACCGCTTTTCCTTTCAGGAGATTGATAAGGACACTTTGCTTCCTTGGTTCTGTCTCGATTATTTCGCAGACTTACTATACATTTTGGACATCGTCTTCCATTTTCGTACCGGATACCTCGAAGACGGTGTCCTGCAAACGGATCCCGTTCGACTTAGACAACATTACCTCAACTCGACCACTTTTTACATCGACTGTCTGTGCCTGTTGCCTCTGGACTTTCTTTACTTGTCCATCGGCTTCAGGTCCATTCTGCGCTGTTTTCGCCTCGTCAAAATCTACCGGTTTTGGGCGTTCCTCGATCGAACTGAAAGGCACACCAATTACCCCAACGTTTTCCGCGCCTGTTCGCTCATCCACTACTTACTAGTTATATTTCATTGGAACGCATGCCTTTACAACTTGATATCAAAAAACGGCGGCTTCGGCTCCTGGAGTTACCCCGAAGAAGACGACAGAAAAGGCATAACTGATGTGGTTAGACGCTACTTGCATTCCTTCTATTGGAGTACCTTATCCCTGACGACTATTGGTGATTTGCCCCGACCAAAGACCAAGGGCGAGTACCTGTTCGTCATCATGGAGAATGTTTTTGGCCTCCTGCTCTTTGCCACAGTTCTTGGACACGTGGCTCTCATTGTCACCAATGTCAGCACCGCCAGAAAAGAGTTTCAAGGTACGGTACCGTAAGAAACATTTTTTTTTTTTCTTCTTTCTTTTTTTCTTTCATTTATTTAAGGAGTCTGACCTTATCTTAACAGGGGCCCTCATACTCGTGGCTAAAGTATCATTTATATTTTATAGGTAACATAAAACACGTAGTTTGGTTTCTCCTCTCTGCCAAATCAAAAGAAAGCGCGATTACTTCACTTTGAGCAATTTTCTTTTCCCTTTTTCATTTTCTTTTCCGCCTTCGTCTAATTATCAAAATTACATTTATTTAGAAAATAACGATAACATTTACTTAAGAGTTGTTGTCATGTGAAATGAGCTTGAATTGATCTAAAAATAAGGCAGTGATTGGTCTCCACGCGAATGCACACCTGCGTTTTGTCATTAACTTGTCTAGTTACCACTTTTCTTGATTATTTTCTTCCAGGTCATCTTGTCTAGCTCGGGAAGCCATTTGTACTAACCGTAAGATGTACGATTTTGTAATTTCGATTTCTCAGAGTTTAAAAACCTTTCGATTTCTTTTTTAAAAATCTTATTGATCGCATTGTCGGTGAAATGTCAAATGAAAAAGGAAACATATTCGAAAGATTAAGAAGGGAAAAAAAAAATTAAAAAAAGAAAATTTCCTTTTTCTCTGGCAAAAGGTCACGCCATTTCAGCCAGATACATATCAACTTCCTATTAATTTTTTAGCGAGTTCATTTTTAATATGAAATGCTAATAATAATAACACATCATTTAAGTAACGACTGTATTTAACGCTAATTTTCGCTTATGTGACTGAAAATTTGGTCAGTGAAATTTTCAGTTCGGTTTAGGCAAACGGCAGATCTCTAATGTATGGGTTAACTATGTCAACGTGTTTCACTTCACTCATGGGGATTAGGTTTCCATTAAATAAATTGCACGTTCGGATGAGAAATGTGGATGTATTTATTATAATTACGTTTGGCATGTGTTTACGAGCAAGTGTTTAATGCATAATGCGTAATTCATGAGTGAGAGTCGTGAAAAAGTAAACGCACTTTGATATTGGTTTGTTTTTATTGTGCTTTATAAAGTCCTCAAACTAGAAGCAGTTTAATGGTCACGCAGTTTTATAGAGTTATTTCGGAAACTCACTGTGCAACATATAACGTAATGCATGCCGTAAAAAGCTGTACAAAATGGTCTTTCAATTTTCAAATAAATTTTTTTCTTTTTACATTTTTCCCCCCCCAAACTTTGTGCAAAGTCTTTCAAATACAAATCTGCAATTGATCACGTCAGGGTAAAAAAAAAGCTGCTCGGAAGTCGAAACACTCGAGTAAAATTTCCATAGCAATTTAAGCATTTGAAAGCTTAATTGCTTTGTGGTGAAACGCGAAATCGAGAGATTACACATCTTGTCGAGTGTAGCTTGATTTAGTAAGACTTTTGTCTAATACGAATCAATCTTGAATCACTTTAAATTGCGCTTGTGCGTCATGTTTAGTTAGCATCTTGTTCGTTTCCGTTTGGCTTCTGCCTCTTGTGACTGACATATTCGCGGTCGGGCGGGGCTAATCTGCAAGTCAATTCGTCGGCAGCAATTCGGCAAGAATATTTTTTGTCTTGGCTACGCGCCCATATTCACAAACTTCTTTTCTTTAGCAGAAACTTGGCCAAATGTTTACCCACTGTAAAAATAATGCAAAGAAAGAGACTTGGAAGTCAAGAGGTCATGCGGATAATAAAAAAAAAGACGGCAAGATATCTCAGATTTATTCGAGTTACAATTGGCAAATTTGAAATGAGGTTGCGACAAATTACTTGAGGTGAATGCCGTTTATTGTACTCGTGCTCATCAAGGTTTAGGCTGTTGCTAGGTTTGTGAAACTCCACAGGTGGTTGCCATTTGCCACTGCTGACTGCTCGGTAATTTAGTTGGGCGTTTTTTCAGTCCTTGGTATTGGTTTGTTGATTTTAATATGAAATGTCAAAGTTAAAATTAATTTTTATCTACTTTGTCGAGCGCATTCATTTCCATTGAAAATTTAATGCTCGAATTGAACTTTTCAAATTTCCTTTTTCTTTTGTGATTTTTTCTTTTTTTTGAATGCAGAATAAGAAGTGCAAACACGTTTTTCTATTGACTCTTAAGAAAATAAAAGAGCCTTTTTTCCATTATTATTTCACACGTAATATAAAAGGGGGTCTTGGTGGATTTTGTTTCCCTTGGGCCAATGTAAGAGATTGTGGCGGAGACCCAACGTGCCACGGTCGGGGACTCATGCCAAAATCAATGACTTTTTCTCGTTGTTCTTCCTTTCAGACATGACTAACATCTTATCTTCAGTTTTGAAAGAGGTTTGTCGTAGTTTTTTATTTGGAAAAACATTTGATATTTTTTTTTATGTTGATCCTCTTTTGAAGGTAAACTGTGTGGAAAAATTTGAAATTGGCTGGAGGATATTTCGGAGATTTTCAAATTTCTTAGGAACGAATTTATGGTAAATAGACTGGAGTTGTGTAATGCGAAAATGTTGTTTATAGTCGCTTTGTTTGTCATATCGTATGTGAATGTGTAATGAAAAATAATTGGAGCTTTACTGTGTTTTTCGTCAATTAATTAAAAGTGCTACACAGCTGAATTGACTACTTAAATAATCGCAGGGGAAATAACTAGAGAGGCTTTAACGCCGAAATTTACGGTACAAAATATAAATCAGTTTGTTTTCTAGAAACCACTTTTTTAATTTTCTTTCCCCATACTATAAATCGCGGAAATCCAGCGGGATGTCGTGCAGAGAAGCACTTCCTTGGCTTCTCAGGCGGAGCTTTATACGCAGATCGCACTTGTATTCCTTTTAAAGAATTCAAGCACTTTTTCAATGGGTGGCAAAACTATTTTTAGCTTTCTATTTTATTGCCATAGCTGAGGACACAAACTTTTTTATTTTTTTATTTTTTATTTATATATATATTTTTTCTTTCTATGGATTGTTTCAATACTTTTATTTAGTCGCGGTAATTTCATCTGGCGCCAAATTTTTTCTGTCTGTGTCTTGTGTTGTTGCGTAATTGACAGTTATTGCTTAAATGGTTCTTTATTTCTTTTGCTGCGCCTCTTCACCAAGTCTGATGCAATTTATTATCATCTTTCATTCAAATTTCATCTTATCTCGAAGACGCAGCTTCTTCGGCTTACAATAGAAAAATATTGATGAAAAGTCAATTTAATTGCAAATAAGATGTAATTAGATGCGTCACGCTACATCAAAATTTCTACGGCCTTCTAGGTGTTTTGGTGGTTATAAAGGTGGGGATGAAATGGAACTGTTGCCAGGAGACTGTAGGTTGGCATAGAAACGAGCATTTTAATGTCGGTTCTCATTCTTTTATGTTAAAACGTTAATTGCCAATGAGCGATTTCACTTGCAATGAAGTGTTTACGTCTAGTGTCGTAAAAAGGTCCGAAGAAAATAAAAGGGTTGAGTACAGCCGAATCAAATGAAGTCTTTGGTTGCAACACATCGATTCGATTGGTTCGAGATAAATCGACTCTCTTTATAAACGTCAGTCTCCACTTAATCTTGTCATTATGTTCCCCTGACCACAAGGAATTGGTAGAGGTTTCAACCTCAAGAAGATGGAAAAAATCCGCCACACCCTTCGCACAATAAATTCTTTTTCTAACTTTTACTTAAAAGGTCACGGCCAGTAATCATTTGTCAGGGTTTCAGCGATTAAATGCCTTTTTATAGTGATAATGATATTTATTTATTTATTTATTTATAATAATAACAATAACAATAATTTAGTCTCGTCTTCGTTCCTCGGCTTTGTAAATTGCAAGTGGCCCTTCTCATCTTTCTTTCGTTTTATACGATAATTTTTTTGTTTTGCTGAGCATGAGATGTGAAGTCTGATCAAATAATCAAGTCGGTTCTGTAAACAAAAGATTTTCCATGCGTCTACTCTTTTCTCTTGCAAACGTTTCACTTCCCGTTTTATTCGATAAACGCGAAGCAGTGAACCGGGTGCAGAATTGTGGTAGAAAATAAAATTACCTTTTTCTTTGGAAAACTCAAGAGTGCGAAAAGCGTACACAGGATTTGACGGTGCTAACATCATACGGGTGGTCAGATCCATGTTTTTTACATGTCCATACTTCCATTCCTTCATGTCGTTTCCAATTTTTTCCCCTTTCTCTCTCTCGCTTTTTAATTTCATTTCCTATGAATATTTTGTCATTTGAGTGTTAAGGGGACGTTTCAACATATCAGGCGACGGCTCCCCACATTTTACGACTTTATTTGGTGTTGAAGTATGAGAAAATATCAAAATGTCATGCTTTTCCCCTTTTTGAGATGAAATGAACGCTCCTCGTACCTCGTTCCAGCCCCGGTGCTACAATTTTCTCATGTGGCAGTTCGATTTATTGGTTTTGGGAGGAACCATCTAACAGATGACGCCATCCGGCCACTTCATGCATCGTTGACTGTTTTGAAAAATTTCAAACGCTGGATTCATTTAAAAAAATCTATAGTAAAATGATTTATTTTCCGTGCCCCCATGTCGATGCAGTAAATTTTGCCTGTAGCCTTAATGATGGTGTAATGGAGTATAAGTGGGGAGAGTCAATTAAGTCAATGGTTTAGTGATCATATAACGCATTGGAAAATGCCAAAGTCAAAAAGGTGTGGAAGGATATGATAGGATAGGATAGGATACGATAGGAAGGGATAGTGTTGGGGGTTGAACAAAGACAAAAACTATTCACATATTTGATGGCAAGGGATGGGGAAATGAGTGTCAGAAACAGATCAGAAAGCAGTTCTATTCAAATTACAAGTCAAAATTGATTTTGTTTTACTCTCAACGGCTTTATCCTTAAATAAAATATTTCACAGAAATGTGCAGTCGGGGAATATGAGTGCGTGTTGCTGCTTTTGTCTCTGCTAATTGCCTTTTCTGAAATTTAATGAAGGGAATTATGTTGATCAAAATTTTTCCCCGCATAATAATTCCAATACTTTTTCTACCCTTTCTAATAAATGGTCGTTACATTTTTTTACTGCTTTGTAATGGTAGGTAAATGAGATGAAAACACTCATTGCGAATGGCCGTATTTTTATTTTTATTATTTTTCAGATAACAGAGCTTGGTTCGAACACTAAGGCGCGATTTAATTTTGATTCTCCGTACTTTTTCCATGCACATCTGGACCTTCGCTGCGTGCGTAAATGTCGTCATGGAAACGGTTCTCACATCCTTCTGTTAGGGATCATGTCGCTCACAGGACAATGACCATTCCACTCTAACTTTTGCTCATTTTCTGTTAGATTTGTAAGGGATTAGATGCGGATTACAGATTACCAACCGTGGGGATAATGACAATTAATTAGCCGTAATGCCTTAAAAGTTTTAATGTGAAATACAAATCACTGTAGCTTATATAAAAAAAAAAAGAAAAAAAATTGAAACGAAAAAATTCTCAGTTTTTTAAGTCGTCAACTAATTCCTAAATCATTTAAGAAGACAAAAGACTTATTTCAATTTTTTAATTTAAAAAAAAAAAAAAAAAAAAAAATGTTTCGGGGGTTTCTGTGGTTTAAAAATGATAGTAGAGCAAAGTGAGATTTAATGTTTAGCTTCTGACGAGTGAAAAGGGATTAATAAATACGAGGTGTCCGTTACAAGTTATTTAATATGTTGAGTCAACATTTAAATTTCATCTGAGTGTGCGAGTCTTTAGTTGGGTGATAGAACGAGGTGAACTCTGACTTTAATTACTAAATTACTTTCTAATTAATTGGTTACTTATTAATTAATGGACCCTGACGAAAAGGAAACCTTTTAAGCACACTATATGGTGGAAATTGAGTTAATTATCGCCATAAAAATGAACTTTTCTAGTAAGTGAAGCCATCAACTTCCTATTTGATTAATAGGACTCCCGTTTTTTCATCAATAAACTACAACTCGAGTTTCTTCCTCGGAAATGTTAGACGACATGGAAAAAAACACGTATACGGTATATGTTGTCAGGGTAACGCGAAATAGGTACCGTAGTGTGATAAACGGGAGAGCGAAATACGAGTTTGAGCTCTTAAATTACCAATTTCGATAGAAAACAAAACAAGCAAGGTTTATTAGATTCTAGTTTCGTCTTTGCTTGTTGATTTATCATTCATTTTTCATAATTGCTTATCGCTAACCATCTTTTGATCTATTTCCGGCCTCTTCGATTTTACCGCTGAGCATCGCTTACATATATCCCTCAGGTGCAAATTCTCGATCAAACGATGGACTTTGGAAATTGATGGGTGTTAATTAAGATTTAATGAACTGATAAGTACGTAGTTGAGATTGATGCAAAGTGATGCGCAAAAGGCAACTTTAAAAGCTAATAAAAAGGTCACTGCGAAATATAAAGCGAGCTGAAAATTCCCCCCTTATTCTTTTGTATGTTTGCAAAAGTTGCCAGTCAGCTTTTGACGTATCGCTTTCATTTATTCAGTAGCTATGTTGTTATGTAGATTTACTCTTTTTTGTTTGCAATATGGCCTTACGTTTGTCTACTCGAGAGTCTTGATACTAGCTCTTGTTGATTTTTCCCTCGTGTTGTTTCCCAGTAATAAAATTCCGCGTTTTTTTTTCTCTACCTCGCTTTGTCTTTACTCTTTCTCTTTCTCTCTTTCTCTCTCTCTCTCTCTCTCTCTCTCATGCTTTTATCACACACCGTATTATACTCTTTTTGCTTAGTTAGCAGACATCTTTTGGCACTTAAAACATTGTATTGTCACTACAATGAAAGGAGTAATAATAACTAAGTAATTACAACGCTTAATTTAATCAACATTTAATAACGTGCTTCGTAAATTGTGACTGAAATTTCCCAAGAAGTATGGGTTATAAGGGAGTCAGGTTAAACGTTGTATGTATTATCATTAAGATGTTTAGACGCGAGCAGAGCAGAGCCACCCAGATTAAATGTGTATACACATTACCATTAAGACGTTTAGCAGAAATATTGAAATAAAAATTGCACGTTATAAATTGCATGTTGCTTTCGGGCTTTTAATTTTTTATATACCCGGTGTCTCGTGTGTAGTTGAAATCTGTTTTCATTAATTACGTCTTCTTTGTGATTCCCTTTTGCCATATTTATGTCGCGTGTCACGCAAACAACAATTAAGCGCGTGTCCTAGGGAATCTTAAGTATTATTAAGCCGACAGGAAATGAAAAATGATGCATTCACACTTTTCATTATTATTTTTCAATGTTTACACCGTCATTTTTAACAAAGTATTGTTAATGTGGGTAAATAAAGAGCTAACATTAGTCGTCTTCGGATAAAATCAATAGTGTGCAGCTGATGCCGTTTCTATTTTTATACATTAGACGATCCTTAACCTTACATTTACTTGAAACGATTAGGCGTGAGCCATACACTAATTATTTTTATTGACAACAAATTAGGGGTTATTTGAGATGTGCTCAATTCATCAGTCACTCAGTCAGTCAGTCGTATATTAAAAGAAACATATTTTCATCTTTTTCTTTTTTTTTTTCTTGTGGCGTAATGTGGGGACTGTTAAGTCGGTTAAAAGCTCGGGTTAAAAGAACTTCAAAGGAATCCAAATTACTGTATGCTGATCACGTCGTCCGATCGAGATATAAATAGCTTGAACTCTTCTATCTGTGGAAATGCGCGCAGATGCAACTGAATCTTAAACGCACTTTACAATTACAGAAAGACGAATTTTTTGGCAAAAGATGAAGGGGGAAAATAAAAAGAAAAGGAAGTTTTTTTTTCTACTAGTAATTGAGAGGATCCAATTTCCCAGTTTAATAAATCCTTTGCTTTTGCAGCAGCCATAAAAGATTGAATGCACAATTCTACTAAAATAGATATTCACGCAAATGGAAACAAGCTTTGATAGGTCACGATTCTTGTGGTTATCAGTGCAGCAATGGCAATGAATTATATTACATAGGGGCAATGGGTGGTAACTTCATATGCTACTTAAATTCAATCTACGCGTAATGACATTAATGTTTAATGGTTTAAAAATTATTAGTAAGCGGATAATCCAATCTATTTAATGTTCTCTCTATTAAGGATGCATCGAAATGACTAAAACAAAAAAAAAAAAATAAATAAATAAATAAAATAAAAAACAAATTAATTTCGAATAAAATATAAACACGGAGGAAAGAATTTGAGCAATTGAACACCACAGCATATTGGGAGGCGAAATTAAATGCGCTACAGTCGAGGCAAATGGAGGGGAATGAATGATGCTGATAAAAGATTTTTATAACTAAAAGCCAAGTTAGTAAAATCAAGAATTTAGTGAAGAAAAAAATGTAAAGTTCGGGCGCATGCCGGAATACGAATTAAGAAATTTGTGGTAGATTAAGTAAATGAGTCGTACAAACATTTAAATTAATTAAAGAGGTGCTGCTGCGAGCTTGAGAGCTAGGGAAAGGAACTTGCAGCATCTACTCACCGTCTTTATACTGACTCAAGCGTTATGTACTAGTGCTAATTAAATTGAATTTATGACTTCCATTTTATGAGTTGCAGTCAACGATGGCGTCCTTTGGTTCGTCACTCAAATGGAATAAAAAATGTCATTTCTACAACCTTGCAGCCTCTTACTCTCCGGTTTTACTGCTCGCTTTTGTGCGTTTATTTTATTAATAAAAGAGAAATTTGTTATTTCGCAGGATTATTGTATGTTTATTGCACTCATTAACTTTTAAGAGTGACTTAAACTTTTTCGGCAGAGCTTTTGTTTACATGTTTATTTTTATTTTCTTCTTAGTTTCCTGCTTTAATTTGATCGTATTATTATGCATATGAATTTTCTTTCAGCCAAACTGGACGGTGTGAAGACGTACATGAGAACTCGCCGTGTTCCTGCCCACATACAAGTGAAGGTGATCAAATGGTTTGATTATTTGTGGATGACACAAAAATCAAGCGACGAGGAGAAATCGGTGGGATGTTTGCCGGACAAGTTAAAGGCTGAAATCGCTATACACGTGCATTTGGATACTCTTCGTCGAGTGGAGATCTTTCAGAATACGGAGGCCGGATTCCTGTGCGAGCTCGTCCTCCGACTCAAGCCAGTGCTCTTCTCCCCAGGAGATTACATATGTAGAAAAGGTAGGGAAAATTTCAATTGCAATATATGCTACCGTACCTTAGAATATTTAAAATAATATTTATTCCATGTTTCCATTTATCTTTCTCTCGTTCTTTCTTTTATTTTATTTTTTACCAATTTAATTTATTTCAATTTTTCCCCGTTTGCTGATATGAATAATTTAATGTTTTGATCAGATTGGAGGGGTGGGGGGGGGGGGGGGGGAAGAAATGGATAAGATTTCTTTTGTTTTTGTTTTGAAAGAAAAATTTTGTTTTAAAGAATGGTGGCATTATTTATAAAGGGGAAATGTGAGAAGTTTAGAATGCAGATTGAATCCATAATGCTTCCGTTAGGCCGTTAAATTGATACGGTCGAATGGTGGCTTACCATGTAGATGAAAATCAGTGACAAGCATTGTGTTTGATTAAAACTGATGTAGAAAATGAGGTTAATAAAGCGACTGGAAGCGACGAGGTTGCGCACTTTTACCATCCAGATGCTTTTTTTCACCTATTAATCCCACTCGTATCAAATATTGAAATGAAACATGTTGGGAGTTCTCTTTTCTCGCTTTCGCGCTTTTAAGTCCTATGTGCTTTAGTACAATTTTTTTGCGGTTTTATTTGAAAATAAAAACGTAAACTCGAATATTGATCTCCCTTTTTTAGTTAGAGAAATTGCGGATAAACATAAAATGAAAGGAATTACAAACATTTGCAAACTGAAAAACTCAGAGAGCTTACAAAAGGAATTACTTCATTTAGAATTTAGCTTGACGTAAGAATGAAGAAAAATTTGAAACTCCTTAAAAATGAAAAAAATAAAAAAAATAAAAAATTGTTGGCAGAATAATAAATTGCACAATAAGGTTCATTTATTTGACCATATGGTCAGTTTATGCTTGTCTTGGCTGGCAAATTATTACATCCAAAACGATGTTAAACCTGTCATGAATAATTAATTAATCTAGATTCTAATGCAGCCGAGTAATGTATTGTCAAAAAGCCAGTATTTTTAAAAAGGTTTAACTTTTCTAATTAATTTGCCACGAAATTTTGCTCGGAAAGGAAACTCGACGCACCTCCTCCTTTCCTTCTTTATCCCTCAAGAATCGGGTCGACGGGAGAAAATTGAAGTAAATGCATAAAAAAAAAAAAAAAAAGAAATAATGAGGAGAAAAAAGAAACCTGAAGCAAATGAATATGTCAAAAAGGTATTGCGCAAGTTTGCATTTTGTTTCATCGTTTAGGTTAAGCCGAATTTATAGCTTTTAAGCTAATCGATTATTCTAAATTGTGGCTCACTTTATTAATGTTGTGGTTTCACCCAGCTGGAAAATTCAGGCATAACACCATCACAGCCACAACCAATGAAGCTTTGATGCGGAAAAAGAAAAGAACTAAAAATCGCCATATTTTTTTTTTCTTTCTTTATTTAAAAAAAAAACAAAAAAAAAAAAAGAAACGTTTTTTTTATAACAAAAATTGGCATCCAGTATTTCGGTTTTGCCGTCGTATAGGTTTACCATTAAAACTTTTCCTTGGATATTAAATTTTATAGCTGGGATCTTCACTGCATAACATGAAGCATCTTCTGCATTTTTGCTACGTCATCATTACCCATAAAAAAAAAAACGAAAAATGAAAGAACGCACATGTATATTACAATTTGTACACCTGTTATTCGTGAATTGTGATAGGTTACGACGCAACCACACAAATGGCATGATTCCTTAATTAGATATCTAAGAGAAACACGAGACTTTAAGGATGACCTATCACTTTTCTATTTTTACGGCGAAAAAGTAATAAACTTTTTTTTTTTTTTTGTCAAACTGATTCTGAAGTCATAGATCTTTAATCTTCTTTACTTTAAACTTAAGTAAATATTTTCTTACATCATTAAGTTAGCATAGTGCTTCACTTTAATACAATAATGGAGGTATATACTCTTTACATTTTGTCTTTAGAGGCTTCACTGTGCTTCTGTTGCTTTATTTTTTAATCTCTCCTTTTACCTTTCACACCTTCTGCCTTATTTCGAACAAATTTTTCACTTTGCCTTGTGCATTATGCACACATAAACACTGCGTTATTTTTAAATTGATAACTACTTATCAGAGGAAACTGATAAACTTAATCCAACTAATAATATAAAAAAAAAATTTGTTAAAAAAAACAACCAAATTTTACAGTAAATTGAATCGTAAAAAGTTTGCTCATCTTATTACTAACTTTAAGTTACACTTTTATAGTATACAAATCAAAATTTACGAGGCGATATATGTGCAAGTGACGGCTTCATAAGTTTTTCAGTACCGTTCTCCAGATAAAACAAAATGCGTAGAAAAAAAACAATAAAATAAAATCGATGTGCGAATTTGTTTTATATCGTACAAATTTATGTTGTAATGTAATTTTTTTGCTAGTTTAGGGTAAGTGGGATCATCAACGAGGGAGTACTTTTACAGAATAGTTTAGTTACTCAGTGTGTGTATTATGCAATGATTTCAAGATTTAACGTTGAATTAGTAATGAATCGAGTCTAGATCTAGCATCATCTGGCAGCTTTCCAAGTCTGTCCAGCGAGGGTTAGACTAAGCGACAGTAGTGGTGCTTACAGTTACATTGTACATTAATAAAGGTTGAGATTTATTTTTATTACCGCAATTCTATCAAGGAATTTCCTGCTGTTACAAGAGGCAAATATATTTTCTTATGATAAAAAAGCAAAAATGCAGCGTGCATAAAATTTATATAAATTACCAATGCGTTGCTTAATTTAGATGGTTTTAAGAAAGTGACATGCACAGGCTTTTACATCGAGTTTTTTTTTTTAAGTTTCATGCATAATCGATGATCTTTTTTAGCAACTTTAAACGAACTACGGTACCGTACTTTAAAACTCATGGCATGAAAGTGCAGGAAAGGATTGAAAAAAAATCTATATAAACTGGAAAGGTCAAATTTGAATAATTTAATTTGATTATAATTAATCAATTAAATGCCATTTTTGATGTTTGAATAACTTATTATTGTATTACGCGTGGCAATGCTCGGTGAGTTAATTGATTTACTTCAACAAATTTCTTTTATTCTTAAACAAATTTGATTTGAACACGCTAATTTAGTTAAAGATTTTTATTATTGGTTACCGGTAGTGTAGAACAAGGAGATAAGTAATCATAGTCGAGACATTTTTTTATTTTATTTTTTATTCTACAGTATATGATACCGTATTTATTTTTATTACATTACTGTACTTTCTCTTTACTTTTTTTCAAAGGTGAAGTTGGAAAAGAAATGTACATCGTAAACCGTGGACGGCTACAGGTGGTGGCTGACAATGGCAAAACGGTTTTAGCCACTCTAAAAGCTGGTTCTTATTTCGGGGAGATCAGCATCTTGAATATGGGCACGGCGGGGAACAGGAGGACGGCCTCAGTCCGCTCGGTCGGCTATTCGGACCTGTTTTGTCTCTCTAAGCAGGACATGTGGGACGTTCTCAAGGAATACCCGGCGGCCAGAGTGCGACTCGAGGCGATTGCCGTAAAAAGACTCGAGAAGTACCGAAAAGCACCGCTCGAGAAAAGTAAGTACAAATACTACAGTTTAATTATATGTCTTATTTATTATTAATTTTGATTAAAATTGGCAATTTGGTTCGGTAGAAGAAACCACTCCAGAAAATTAATTAATTAATTAATTGCACATCTCTTGGTTCCCGTCCCTCCTTTTTGTTGAATGGAGTTTTATTTTTATCATACGGTACTTTATTTTAATTTTTGTTTGTTTGTTTGTTTGTTTGTTTGTGTGTGTCTGCGTCTGTGTCTGTATCTGTGTCTGTGTGACTGTGTCTTCAAGTTAGTAGAAAAATTCGGCCACAAGGATTCCATTATGGGCTGAGGAAAAGCAGTTTATTGTGTATACACTAATCCTGTACTAAAATAAACCAGCCATAAAAAGTTGTGAGCTGTCTTTTTTAAGTAGATGTTGGAGATGGGAAGAAAGGAAGGAAAAAAATATATTGAGAAAAGAAGCTGGGGAAGGAAATGTTTGTTTTGGCCTTTTTTTTCCCTTCTTTAACGTGTCACAATTACATGAAACTTAATTTAAGTAAAACCACTACTTTTCCACTTGACAAATTGCTTGACAACCAATTCGTTTTTATTTCTTTTAATTAAATAGATACAGTAGATGTTTTGCATCTTTTATTTAACCTATTTTAAATGATTGTCATAACTAAATTTTCTTTTCTTTTCTTCTCTGTATATAGTTACAGTATGAAAATTCCATTTATCATTTTTTTTAATCTTCGTTTTGAATGAAGTTTTAACAATTTGCATTACATTCATAACTTAACCATATTTTGTTGCCTGAAGCGATTAGTTTAGTAGTGATTAGTAGGAGTTGGTACTGTAGCTGCTAATAGTGCTGCGTCTTGTCGCGAAATTTTCGAGTGCCTGTGGTTATACTAGTGGCTGGCAAAATTTAATTAACCTTCTCGTGCCTAGCAACTGTTGCTACGTAGATTCTTTAGTGTCTTTTGTCTTCTTTTAAGTAGAAGGAAACGCGATTAAAATCGGAGCTCAAAGAAAGACAGAAACTGCTTTAGCGGTGATTGATATAGTGAGATTTGTGTAAAAGACATTTCAATTGATTTTCATTTTGAAAACGGAAACTCTTTCGCATCTTCTTCAGTGAGCGGACGTTCTCTAAGGCCAGCGCTGTCCAAGAAACAGCCCTTGTTCCTGGCCACTGGTGCCGCGAAGTTGACTGATGACAACGCCACGGGTTAGTTGGCTATATCTACCTTCTCCTTCATTTAGTTGCAATAAATTATGAAACACAACTGCGTATCGCATTAACTTGTACTCTGCACTTGCAATCTATTTTTTTGGCCATTTGCGTCACCGTTCTCACTATATATACCAATTAAGCGCGAATGCGTCACTTTTGTAATTGGAAATCGTTAAAACATGTTAAATTCATGCCATACAACCACACTATTTCATTTTTTTTTCTGTTTAGATTCACGATCATACAGTATAACGGTTCAAAACAAACTGACAAAAAATTTGCAAAATTTAATGCAGGATTGGAATGAATTAAATGCAGAGGGGGGAAAAATCAAATGCGTGGTTATTTTTCCCTGCATTGAATTAATTCTTTTGAATCCGCTTTCGCAAATATTAATTTGGTACGCAGTAATTTTGTGCGAAGGAAACAGAGCGCTGTTGTGATAAATTGTATTGGTGTGCGTGTGTTTTTCTCGCTTTCTTTATCTCTCTCTGGCTCTCGCTTTTCTCCTTAGAAACTAAACCTATCAAAAAAAAAGGAAAAAAAAAAGGAGATCACGCAAAAAACACTTGTCGATGTGAAAAAGAGAGAGATCAATTTAAGCATCACCTCCGCTTTGCTTCTTTTCAATCTTTGAAGGTACAATTCTTGTGTTTACAGTTTTTCTAGCATTGCAACTTGAAAAAAAAAAGTGCTGGTGTGGAATTAATTTTTAGCAAATGCAAATGATTTACTAATTACTGTATATACTGGTATTTGTATTTAAGCTTTTTGTTTGCTTCTTTCAAGTTGCCATGGGTCGGAGTCTGAGCACGCCAGGTCTCGTAGAATCAAAAGGGCGTGTCCCGTTGGAGGACATGGCATTAGCCAGTCTGGACGGAAATAGCCTGACATGTGGAAGAGATTCGCCTGTAGCATCTACGAGCGGCGCCAGCAGCGCTGAAGGTGAGGCTGCAGCGAGACGTGCGGGCCTGATGACGGGCTTGATGACGGGCCCGAACGTCCTTCCTCACTCTCTACCACCGCTGTCTCGTTTGGGGCAACGAACAGACTTGCTGTCAGGTGGCAGTGGAGGAGGAATCCACCTGTTGCTTTCGCCAGGTGGGTTGTCGGCGTCAGTCGAAGTATCGCCGGCGACCGAATGCACGGGACTGAGTCCAGCATCTACGAGCGAACACGCTCTGCTCTCGGTTCCCACGACGACAATGATACCGTCTCCAGGCGGCGGGTCGCTGCATCAAGAACTCGTTGCCGAGATCAAGAGGTTACGTGAGCGACTTGTCACCTTGGAAACGGAGAATGCAACCATGAGCTATAAACTGAGCCAGCAGCAGTGGGAGGTGGAGCATCGCCTGGCCGAGATCGAAATGCACATTTGCGGCGGCGGCAGCAGCGCCGATAGCGCCGCCAGCGCCGACGACAACAACGAGAGGAACAGAGAGTCTATTATATGATTGATTGATTTATGGCTTCGTTTTCGTGTGATTGACAAACGCCAGTAAATGACGCACCACCCCCTGCCACTCTGTGTATACTTACTAACGTACTTATTGTGCAGATTTGCTGCTCTGTACAAGAAAAATTTAGAATTTCATCAGTGATCTGTTCTTTAGAACAAACATATTTCAGTGGTTTTGTGGCTGGAGATGAAAGTTTTCTAAGAAAAAAACAACAAAACCATGAAAAAAAGATACAAATATTACTAACAGAAGACAAAAAAAAAATAATTTTTGAAAATATATTTCAAAAAGTACAAAAATTACTGGGAAATTACGAGTTCTTCGAATTTTTAACTTATTGTATGTTTTCAATTACCTTATTAATTTATGATTTTTTTTTTATATATATTTTTTTTATCTCTTATTAGTTTATACATTGTTTTCATCTTATTACGTGATCTCAGCAGAACAAGTAATTTAGTGACGTTCTAAATTTTTAATTTCCATAGTATTTAATTCAGGATAATTAGATTTACTGGGAAAGCAAATGTTAAAAATAACCAAAAATAACATTCCTGTATTTTTAAAAATGGTGCTAGTTTAAGATAAGGTATATTTGTAATTTTTTTGTTACATTGCAGATCATTTTGTGTAAAGAGTCTTACAAATCCTTGTGCTGTTTTTGAAAAAAAGAAAAAAAAAAAAGAAGAATTTTCAATTCTTGTTTGTTAAATAATTATGAATTATTGAATTCCTTCTGATTTTCTATACAGGTTTCTTTTGATATACTTTACATTTCTTCCCCCTTGTGATGTAGAACGATTAATTCTATAAATCAGATGGTAATTTTTCATAATTTGAGAAACTCTCTCTTATTAATATAGTATTTCATTCCTTCTCTTACCACTAATTAATCTCTTTCTAATATTAACGTTTTCTCGTCAACTCGTTTTTCATAATCCCATTTGATATTTTCTCATGTTGCTATCACTTGTCATTAGGAACGAATTTTAATCCAACATTCCATTCACTTTTCTTCTACTAATTTTGTTTAGAACTTATTAATAAAACATTTTTGAAAATATCTCTCGTTATCGTATTCGATCGTTTTTATTTTTATTTAACATTTAATGCATGCACAGGAAAACAGGAAATCGCTAATCTTGTGTTTTAATTATGACATTAGTGACACTAACTTTCCACTTTTCTTCCTATTGTGCGGTTTTAATTTTCCGTCCGTAATAATGAATAATTTTACAATCAATTAGTAATTTTCTACTGTTTTTGTTACTCAAAGCGATCAGGTAACACAGCGTAGCAAAATGAATAATTGAAATATAAAGTGCTTTTAAAGTTTTCCCTACTTCACCTTTTAGATTCTCAGGATTCTCCCCAGTTTCCAGTCTTGATTCCCTTAAGAAGTCATGAAAGCAGTAATAATAGGTAAGTTTTTATTTTGATCTAAGTTTAAACTTTGTTTTTCTTAGAGGGTATAAGGTGTAAACAACTTTGTTCCCTTAATTACCGCAAAAATCGATTTCGTACAAGTAAAGCGAAAAACAAGGGGAAAATATTTTGCAATTTTTATTGGAACAGGTTGTTTATACAATGTACAATAAATAAAAAAAAAAAAAATTAAATTGCATGCACAATATTTACTCTTTGCATATATAATTTAATTTTCCTTCTTTATGTATAAACATTTAATGTAAAATTACAGTAGTGGTATTGATGAGTTTAGTTTTAAAGAGTGCCTATAATGTCTTCTGCAATATACCTACAGTAACTTAGAATGACTAAAAATTTAATAGTACAGAAATAAATTTGTCATGTGCACTAACAGGATTTGTAGCATGTAGGATTACTACAGCTGTAGAATAAGACACAATTCCAACACTGGGTTGTGTTTTGTCAGTGTACTCTAGGTAATCTGTCCAGCAAACTCAATTTTACTTTTGTTTTCCCGCTCCTAAAAATTTGCAATTCCAATTTTTACAGTATAAAGAAATTACCACAACTGTTTACAGTTGGAAGAGGGTTTTCTTCGCTTATTTTTATTTTTCTGTTAGAGAAATCTTTTAAGTTGCATGCACGAAATTATAATTTTCTTCCATTCCAATGCCAATTGTCTGCATTTTGCTTGCCGCAAAACAGATTTCACAGCCTTTCTAAGAAAAGAGTCCATTTTTATATACAATTGCCAGAAGGTCAGACATAGACGAAAAGGCACTTCTCTTATACAGTATTGTCTGTCGAATGAATATTCCCTACTAAAAGAAAATTTAAAATGTAATTAAGTTAAATTTAGTGTAAGACGTTTACATTTTAACTGGATTAAAGTGTTAGATGCTTGATTTTCTTCAGTCACTAGTAATGCGCTTAAAAGATTTTGTTAGTTTTGGGTAGAGTAAACAAGACTCATCTGAGTTTTTTTAAAAAAATAAAATAAAAATTTTTTTCTTTAAATTTTACTTTAAAGATTTAGCATGTTTGATTCCAGGATTATTTTCCTTCTATGAGGTTTTGAAAATTAACGTCTGTACAAGTTGCACAAATTACACAAATTATGTTAGTTGCAGTTGGTTGCAGTTATTAGTGGTACTTATTTTTCCTAGCAAGTACTTGTACACAGAAAAACTGTTGTTAAATATTTGACTTTCAAGAACCTAAGTGATTTATTGTATGCTTAAGATGACAAAAATTTGGATCTTTTAACCTTATACAGATGCTTCTCTGTGTATTCAAGACGTGCTATTTACGATGATTATGATTAAAGGCATTTTGAAATGAGAGCTGAAGTGTGCAGTTCACAAACACGATAAGCTATTTAACGTCTAAATTATCGGACACTCTCAGAAACGAATTCATAATTTACGTAAGAATTTTTTTTTACTAATCATGGAAAAGGCAATAACATATACCATAACGTAGTTAGGTGCAATTTGAAAATTACATGTACATTAATTCCCTTCAGTCGATTAAATCCGAGCCCATAAAAACAAAACCTGGGGACCTGAGCTAAATTGCTTTGAACTCGCAACGCATGTTTATTTTTTTTCCTTTTCTCTCACTGCAAACTAACAAGTCCTTTCACATTGACCTCACGGGGTAAACTCTGGGTTTCAGAATAAAAGCGCCGCGATGACTCGAGCACAGATAAGCTAAAAATTATTTGAAATATTCCACTTTCACACATTTCTATAGCTTAAGGTCAGACGAATTCTAACCTGACTTACTGTAGCAGTGCTTGGTGCTAAAGCACGAGGTCGCAACTTAAAGGGAAGGGAATATAAAAAAAGGGTGAAAGAAGTACCGTAAGAATTATTGCCATGATACTTCCATCTCAAATGTTACAGCTCCCCAAAACGATTTTAGGAGACTGAACCACAATTGAAGCTTACTTTATGTATTTCAAAGATGATACTATATTGCCATTTTGTCAGTGTTAAAGATTAGGCCGTATTTGTAATTTGTATTTTTTTTTAAAGTTTAATCTAAATTTTTGCTACCGGTACTCTGATATGCAAGGATATTTTAAATGGAGGTTTTAAACGGATTTAAACTTTGAAATTGAAGTAATCAATTTATTCATGTTTGTACACATGTTTCTATCTTGATTTCCTGTTGCCTGGCTTGAGGCTTTCACCTTCCATTTGCAAGCATTGAATTCTCTCTGGCTGTTAGTGTTGTCGAGTGTTCATTTGATAAGACGTAGGTGCTTCTCGAGACGCAGGTGCAAGCTAGTTGAGGTATTGGCTGGTGGCTGTGTATTTGAGCATTTGATAAAGCTGTTCTTCCGAGTGAAGAGCTGTAAACGTGACAGAATGAACATCAATTCATATCATACAGGTTTTAAACCTGATTTCACTTCTGGCACTGAATAAACATTATCGTCTGAAAGCTAAATTGAAATGCTTACAGTATTATAACGGCTAGTTCTAAATACCTGTACAATTAATACTAAAACAAACATCTGTAAATCAATAGAATTAAATGTGAAATTGAAGCTATCATATAAAGTGGAGAGTGGCTTCAATATGTTCGATTTACTGGCTTTAAGATAGGTTTTACTATAGAAAACAAACAAAACCTTTAGAAAATGAATCATCTGCTTTGTGTTGGTTTTTCTATACCTTTTTCAGATGCTTTACACTAGATTAGATTGAATTACCTTAATCCCCTAAACAGAAATAAGTACCGGTATACAAAATGCAGCTATAAATCTTATTCCCATAAAATATCTATGACGATGATATCATTTTTGAAATTCCTTATGTGATTGCTTGAAATGCAAACGGTAGTTTATTTTTCTGTAATTGTTATGCAAACCGGTTTTTGTAAGAAAGTTCTTATTTACATCAAACCATCACTTCATCTTCATCCCAGATTCTAGTCTATCTGTGAAAGAAACTGGCTAAAACTTAAACATGTGGCGCCATCTTTCGGAGGGTAAAAAAATTTGTAATATGTACGTAACTAAAAAATAAAAATTTAATTGTTTGCAGTGTAATTTTGTTTATTTTTTGTCAATGCTAATGGTTGCAAATGCAGTGAATCATTTGACGTTTGCCTAAAGTCGCGAAAAGCCACTGGAATGCGAAGAATGATGCTCATGCCGCATCTTGCTGGAGCTAACCTTTTTGCTAACAAACGCTCGATGCTGCTACATGATCGAGATCGATCGTTACTGAATGTCTGAGTTTTGGCTCATTTTTGCGCTATACATGAATAGTGCCAAATTACAGCAGGAAATTTTCAACTTAAACGCGTCTTACAACTGCATTGAAATGGCTGCTTTTTTGCTACAGTTCTCTGCCAAGAACAGCTGTCAATTAAAAAAAAAGTGCAAACAAACACTGTTGCATTTTCTCAATAGATGGCGTATGAATTCACATACCAGCCATTACATTACCAGGGTTACGATGCCAGGGGTCAGCTGACTGCGTGAGCTTAGGTTCAACATGGGCTAGTCATATAACCGGAAGAAGTGGAGGGAGCAGTACGTTCGTCTCGTTCTTAAACGCTGTACAGGTTTTTGCATCGTATTTTTGTTAAGACTTATAGAAACATCTTGACCTTCAACTGACTTTACATTTTTGGTGTGCTGTAATTTAAATACGTTTGATTGTCATCACCCTAATTCAATTCATCACATTAGAGGAGTGCACACATTACCAATCACCTTTCACCTGGTTAATTAATTAAAAGATTATGGATCTTCGTGGCTAGGCTGAAACCAGGATACGGCTCGACTTCTTGCATGTTGCATGGAAACGGTGGTTGCTAAGGCAAGTAAAAATAATATTTATTTTTATAGCGGTTTTCAAATTTATTCCTTTAAATCCTTATTTCAATAGGAAGAACACGAAGAAAAATAAGCTTCTCTTTCATTGATCCAGGGTGTACGCAGGTGTGCATTATCAGGTAAAGAAACTTGATCTTGGCTTGCAGTTGTGAAATAGAAAGCAAAACAAAACATAACAAAATAGACGGATCTACATTTTTTTTTTTTGTTTGTTTGTTTACCGTTATTTGTTATGTTATCATTTAATAGCGGACGAAGGTCTGTGATTTTATCGCACTTTTGGTTTTTTTTTTTTCATTTATTTACGGCCTTTAATTTTATTTTATTTTACTAAAAAAATCTTTTCTTTTTCTGGATCAATTGATCTACAAATGGCTAGTTGTTTGTGCCCAGACTGTGTTGGTCATTGTGGTAAGCCCCTCTATTTCAATGACAAGAGCATCGTCTTACCTACTTCTTTTGAGCTCCCCATTTCCCATGGGGGATCAGAAGTCAACTCTTTGAATACTTGGAATTTCCTATGAACTTTTAAGTTTTTGTTGTAAAAGAATGTCTAAAATAAAAAAAGGACGTTCATAAATCAATCAAAAATTGATTAAAGGTTCATTGATTCCAAGAACTAGATTTTTTTTGTGCTTTGTGTTTTTTTTTTTTTAGGAAAAAAAGCGTGTTGATTTTTTTTGCGTTGTTTTAAGTGTATGTAGCTGGTTTTGATAATTTTCTAAATCAGTCTAGTCCTAATCTATAGCCTCCAACTTGGCACGGCTTATTTTTTTTTTGTATAAACGTCTGCCAAGTAGGATGTTTAACCATTGGTTTTAGTTTAAACCAAATTTAAACAAAACCATTGTGAACAATTATAAAATTATGCGTTATAATGACTTTTAAAAATTATATACTGTAAATGCTACACTGATTTTCTCCCTTCATTATTTTTTTCTTTTAAAAAAATGTAAAGCGGATGTTTTTTTGTTTCTTTTTCCTTTTTCTTTTTTTTTTTTTTTTTTAATTTTCTTCCGTCATTTTTTTTTCTTAAAGAAGTAGTGTTGAGCGTTCTTTAATTTGACCGAAAGATGATATCCATGGCTAGAATCACTCACCTATTGCAACCCTGGTCTGTTATAATGATGAAGACGATGATGAAGGAAGGCACATGTGAATTTATAATAAGCCACCATTAAAAATTTAATTTATTAGATATGCTGCATGTGATGAGGAGTCACCTTTAACACGCTGGGGGGTCGTAATGAGCTCTTGGAATTTGTTTTGATAGGTGGCGCTTTTTTGCCAATCATATTTATCCTATTTTAGCATGTGTTGCCAGATTGTAAATCAAGATTTCTGTTTTTTACATAATTGTTTCTATTTTTTCCCCAATTGAAACGAAACGTGAAGAAAATGAATGGCTAGAAACCAGGACACTGAACTATTCTGTTCCTTGCTCACTTGTATTGCCCACTTCCCTTGAAAGACGAGTGGGTGTTCAGGTTTGCGCCTCTTAAGTGAAGGATTTTACGTGGTCAGTTGCATGAGAGGCCATTTGCAGTCAGGATTTGGTCCTACTTAAAACTAACACCCCCCAGATTACGCTTAAAGCTGGCGAGAACTTAATGAAAAGAATCTTTGACGAAGGTACACAGCATCTCTCAACTTGGTGAATATCCCTCTTGTGGTGAGTGACTAATTAGAACTCGGGGTCTGTTTTTTATGGGTGTCATTTTGAAATTAACAATTTTCCCACACTGAAGCTAGTAAATTGGTTGTTTAGAAAACTTAAGACTTTTTTTTTTTTTTTAATTACACGAGATTTCCTCATTTCTGAAGTGCTAAAAACGAAAAAAAAAAAAAAAAAAAAATTACTTTGTAAATGTTTGTAGATTACGTGTGAAATTTTGCTTGTTTATGGATATGCACTTTAAAAAATACGCGAAGATTTATAGATGACAAATGTTCCCACTGAAGGAATATGAAGCAGATGAAAGGAAAAGAGGGGTTGGGGAGGAGAGATGAGCAAGGGTCCCTGTTCCCACAAGGAAACCTGAGTATTAGCGGGAGAACGGACAAAATGGTGGTTATTAGTCAAATGATCCATTTTAAAATTCAATACATTTTCTCCCTCCTTCACATTATCAGTGTAAAGTTACTTCGAAACAGAAAGGGTGGTGGCAAGAAAGATTGCTTTAAATCGAATGATAGACGTGTGGTAATAAGGGGTAAATTCACGTGCATTTACAAGTCAATTATGCCCTATTTTATACTGATATACTGTATAAGAACATCTGGGGTTTGTAAGCAAAGTGGATTCAACCCTAGGAAATGTGTGGTTGGACCGTGATTTCATCGTATGTGCAAATAAACAAATAAGAAGCGAAGGGAAAAAAAAAGTGCGATGAGATGAGATGAGCTAAGCTTAAATTCGTTTTATGTTTACATCAGATGAATTAAGGATGAGGCGAATACGAAAAAGCCGTTGTAATTTCTCAATTTCATTTTCATTTTTTTTTTTTTTTTTACCCATGAGATTTGATAATGGTTGTTGAGGCTGCAGGAAAAGGAATTTCATTAGTTAATTGTGTTGAAATGGTTTATGAGGTTGTGGAAGCATTTTTCCCTCTTTATATAGGATTAATTTGCTCTTTTGTGAAAAGAATGCATCAAATTTTTTTTCATTATTTATTTAAAATTTTAATTGAATTCTGCACATTTCTATGAAAATGATTTGATCTAGTTTCTTTTCTTTATGGTTTTAAATCGCATTTATTCAATGCCAGGTCTTGAACTTAAGATATAAGGGATAAAGATTTCGGTTTTTTTTTTTTTCTCTTTTCTCTCTTTCTTTTATTCTCTTTCTCTCTCTCGTTTTTTTTCTCCCCTTAAAACCAAAATCTATGGATTAAAAGTATAAAAACTTTATTTTTTATTTATTGGACGAGAGATTTATCTCTTTATGACGGGACTTAAATAATTTGTCATGTTGTAAATATTAGAGTCATGGTCACAACGGACGATGAAACTTCCTTTCGGACACCTCCCATGGGATATTCTGAAGGAGACGAAGGACCTCAAACTTATCACAGCGCTTTGGACGAACTGAGTCCGCGCGTGAAATCTAATTCTGCCTTAAACCGCGACGTGCCTGAGTAAATAGCAGCAAACCTTTTAGAATGAATAATTAAATCACAAACGAATCTTTTATTCTTGCACTCGATCAATCTGTTTGCAGTTATTTAAGTTTCGACGCTCGAATTCAAGCTGGTTTACCTACCTATTCTCATCCGTATCAGAAATACGATGATGAAAGCGAAGCCTACCATCCGAACACGAGCTGGAAGAGGTATTCGGAAGCCATGCAAACACTTAAACCTATACGGTTTAAAAAAGAAGAGTGAGTGCGATAAGCTGTTAAGTGTTTCTTGGAGAGCTCAAAAAAATTCTATTTTTTTTTTTTTTTTTTTTTTTATTTAAAATAAATTTTAAGTAGGGATAAAACGATAATGCCAGTGGATACCATCGGTCTCGTTAACTTCGTGTCTTATCACTGGCTTACGAAACTCATGTGGCAAGCCTATCGTCATGGTTACATTCCACCTGATGATATTCCCAGGTGTTCTCCGCTGGAAGGATGTGATCTGAATTGTAAAAGGTACCATACATAATAAACATGTTTCTTTTATCTGTTAGTCTAAGAGTCAGCATTTGTATTATTGCAGATTAGCATACATGTGGCAGAAAGAAGTGCAAAAAAAAGGCCCAGCGAAGGCTTCCCTGCATCGCGTCATCTGGAAGTTTATGCGAATGCGCATGCTGGTGACTCTGTTTCTCTTCATCATTAGTCTTGTGACAGGATTTGTGGGCCCAGTAAGTCACGTTCAATTCGAAATATTCGCTTTTAATTGAATCAGTTTTGCATCTTTCTTTTAATTTTTATTTATTTTTTTTATTATTAATTACGGCTCTTGGCGGTGAGAAAACAAGGCCACTCACCCTTTCTGGTGCTCGTCAGCTACTTCCTCTTGTTTACACTTTGAGCCTAGAATAAACGATCCCACTCTCGAGATCTGTGTTTGGCTACACGAAAATCGCATCTGCTTTTTTGTGAACTCATTTTTCCTCGCTAGTAAAAAAGGCCGCAATTTGTATTTGAGTAGTTGGTAATTATAGTTGGCCACTTTTAGACTAACCCTGTCATCGGGTGAACTTGCTCTTCCCACTCTCTCCCTATTCCCTCGAGTTTTCTAAGTACTTTTATACCGGTTTTAATTATAGTGGGGAAAGCGAGCATTTTCGGTTGATTTACCCCCTAAGTCCAACAGGAAAGAGCACATTGATAAATTCGTCGCACTTGTGGTGTCATCAAACGTGATGCCACTCATCATTGACCAAGTCGCTTGTCATCTAATTAAGAATGCAGCGGAGACTGACTCTCTTTGAATCAAATACACTTAGCCTGTTGGGCTGCGAGTGTGGCTTTACTGACACAATTAAGTGGGGTAATTAAAGTGTGGGTGGTCGGCCAATTAAAACAAAAAAGATGGAAAATGGAAAAAAACGTCGAGAATTATGAATTAATAAAGGAAACATATTTCAAAAATTGTAAAAATTTTTAAATACGATAATTGCTTGATTGTTGTCTTATTTTTTTTTTGCATATTTCATAGACTGTTTTTATGCGCAAACTGCTCGAGTATGTACAAAATGAAGACGTGGTCTATGCAGATGGCTTTTCGTGGCTTGCAGGGCTTTTCATCATGGAGGGCGTGCGTGTGATTATGTTTGCAGCCATGTGGGCCATTAACTATCGAACGGCGTTGCGTCTACGATCAGCGTGTCTTTCACTCCTCTTCCGCAAAGTTATGCGGCTACGCAATTTAGGAGATAAATCTATTGGAGAGGTGAGGCTGTCTGCTAAAGAAAATTCAATTTGCCAGTACAAGTATTAAGCTTGTAATTCACTTATCGTCTATTTAGTTCATCAACCTGTTTGCCAATGATGGCGCCCGGATATTTGAGTTTGTAACTTATGGCCCTCTAATTATTGGGGGACCTGTGGTAGCAATCGGAGGCGTTATTTTTATAGGTTATTTGCTCGGCCTGCCTGCTTTAGCTGGCATGGCTACGTTTATACTTTTTTATCCATTCCAAGTAAGTCGTAAAAAGTTAATTTACCGTACCATATTTAAAAAAAAACTAAAAAAAAACTAAAAAAAAACTTGTGCTTGTGTTTCAGTATTTAATATCTAGACTTACCGGTTATTTAAGAAGAAAAACCATTATGGTTACAGACGAACGAGTAAGGTTTTATTGCGGTGCGATTTTTTTGTTCGATGATATTTTTATACTAAATTTTCAAGGTTCGTTTCATGAACGAAATGCTAACCAGCATTAAACTCATTAAATTATACGCTTGGGAGAAGCCCTTTACAAACAAAATTTCCGGTGAGTTAATTATTGTAATTCAATGAATTGAAATTAATGAGTATTTTTTTTTTCTAATTTTAGACATAAGGACAAAGGAAAGAAAACTGCTCGAAAAAGCTGCCTACGTTCAGAGCATTAGCATTGCCATGGCACCCACAGTGCCCATAATCGCTGCCATAGTCACATTTCTTGCACACGTAGGAGCTGGAAATAATTTGACACCGGCTGAGGTAAAGTGATAGATTAGTGTCAGTTTCAATAGGAGGATTGTATTGGGCGCGAGAAGCTATTTTAGTGTTTAGGTTAATTTATGAGCATTGACTATAATTTATGTGGTCATTAGGCATTTTCAGTTTGGGGCACATATCAAGCAATTCGCTTTGCCTTTGCTATTTTGCCGTATGCTGTGAAAAGCTCGGCAGAAATGAAGCCCAGCTTGAAACGAATGCAGGTTAGAAAATAATAAAAAACAAAAAAAACAAAATACAAATTTTCTTTTTTCCAACTTTTGATTTGCTATTTGATATGCAATATGCTTGCGTTCAATTTTTCATTTTGGCTGTGCATGAACAAAAAAAAAATCAATTGAAATCTTTTTCTCTATTTATAGTTTCTTGCACTAATCTATAATTTACAAATTGATATTTTATCATTTTCTCCCATTGCATTTGATTGAACATTACATAACATTTCACATGCTATGGAAACAAATTGCTTTTTAAAGCGATGTGATGATAAGAAATAAATCGAGTATGAACTATGAGAGAAAAATCAGATATTAATGCTTTTAAATGGCTTTGTTAGGTATTTCCTGTTCTTCAAATCATCAATTCGCTTCGAGGCCGTGTTATTAATACATCCCAAGCGATGAAGATTTTTTTTGAAATGAAAGTTTGCTTATACAGGTTCAAGGTACCTCTTCCTTTATTAGGCTTTTCCTGTCCTTTCCCTCTTCTCTTCACTTCGCAGTTCAATTTTAGTAACCATAATCTCACAGAGAAGTCTGTCAGAAGTTATTGTTTGCTTGCACAGGTTTAAGGTACCGTACCGGTATATGAAATATAGCATATAATATAATGATATAATATAAGAATTATTGCCTGTGAATTAAAAAAAATAAAAAATATTAAAACAGCACGTTTAGTTGCACGAAGCAGCAGTAAGCACGCAGCTTAAAATAGCACATTCGTCGAAGGTAATTAATTAATTAATCAGATTAAAATGATGGAGCATGTTTGTTTGTTAGGCATTTACATTCATGGTCTTATGTGTTGTCATACGAGGTCAAATTGTCCACTTCATTTTTGCTGTCAAATGCACTAGCGAGATGGCAGTTATAACAAGACGACTTAAGGTACCTACACACATAAACTACGAAACTACTTTGTCTTATCCAGTGCTCCTCGCCGCCCCATCCTCTTTGGATGAAAGTTAGTTTTGTCTATCTCGTTCTCGTTTTACTCCCATGTGTTGATGTTCCAGGCGTTCACCGTTATGACCGTTATGTGCATGCTCAACTTTGCATTCCGTGTGGTTCCGATCTATGCCAATCAAATTGTCAACGGACGAATTGGCTTTCAGAGGTTTCAGGTTAGGGCCACCATACATTTCTACAATTCTTACCATTTCAACACGGACGATGACAATTCATCACAAAATCAAAAAATATTTCTCTTCAGAAAATGTTTTCTTGTTTTTAGATGAAAACTGGCATGCATCACTATCGTCATTTTTTTGTTTGAATCTTTTTTGTCTCAAGTTTCTTCCATTGTCGCAAACTTTGTAGCAGTTTAGAAACGAGCATTAAGTATGAAATGAAACGTACCGTACCGTGTGTCGTTTTTAAGTGCTCAACTATTTACTGTTTTGCCACCGTCTTCTTCGTAGGTCTGTGATAGAACTCATTTTAAGGTCTGAAACGAAAAGTAATGTCTTGTCTTCTTATTGAATTAAATGTACTGTATCTATCTTTTATTCGTGTACAGTAGTTTGTAAATTGCACTTTCTTGGCACGGTAGCCTAATTCACCGCCTACCTACTTGTGCACTGCTTTAATTGAATGCTTGCAGCTGTTTCTGGCTTCTTTATAACAACCCTTTGTTTTTATTATTTAACTCTTTTCTAACTCATACACGTTTTAAATGTTTTCTTTTGAATTAATTATTGTTTCGTGAGTAGAGCGTATTATTGATGGACGACAACATCCCGTTTGTGGTGGAACCTACAAATAGGGATGATGCCGTGTGTATCACCAATGGCACTTTTGCTTGGGATACGTATCAGGCCTCTAAAAAAGAAAAAATAAACAGAAAAAAGAAGAAAGACAAATGTAAGCAATTCAAATTGTGCTACATACTGTTTTTTATACTAAGAGTTAAATTGATAATTTCTTTTTACAATGATTTTTAGTGCACGAAAAGTTGATGAAAAATAACAACATTAAGAGAGAAGAGAAAATCTCACTTGCAAACGAAGAAGAATTACCACTTTCCTCTCCAAAGGTCACGTACGCTTTGCAGGATATTAATTTAGTTATTAAGAAAGTAAATAAATTATAAATATTTTTAAAACAAATCTTCCAACATCGTAAAATGTTTTTTTACTTTTTTTCAGAGGCAATTAATTGGAGTTTGCGGAGTAGTTGGTTGTGGCAAAAGTTCACTGTTGTCTGCTATTTTAGGACAAGTTAGAATTAGAAATGGTTTTAAATTTTAATCTGTTTTACTTTAACTTTCTTTTTTCCCCGTTTCCAGATGCGGCTCATCAAAGGTCAAGTAGCACTGCAGGGATCTTGTGCGTACGTCACTCAGCAGGCGTGGCTCCTAAACGCATCTTTACAAGAAAATGTTTTGTTCGGGGAATTGCTCGATAATAAAAGGTTAATTGAAAAGTTGAACAGTCATTAGACATCATATCAAAGTAATAAATTTATGATTTATAGGTATTACGAAGCTTTGACCTGCTGCTGTTTAAATGCTGACATTGAGTCACTTCCTGCCGGGGACCAAACTGAGGTAATCGTTAGTTGTAATTGAAGTTAATCTAATTTTACTTTATTTTATTTTCCTTTCTTTTTATTTTGTAGATTGGCGAACGTGGAATTAATTTAAGCGGCGGGCAGAAACAAAGGGTTAGTCTGGCTCGTGCCGTCTACTCAGACCGCGACGTCTATCTTTTGGACGATCCTTTGTCAGCAGTCGACGCGCACGTGGGCCAACACATATTCACTCAGTGCATTCAGGGAGTTTTAAAGGAGAAATCAGTCATTTTGGTTACTCACCAACTTCAAGTAATAATGCAATAAATGTTAACTGACATGATGTATTAATTGTACTTTTTTGGGGCCAATAGTACTTGAGTAGCTGCGATTATGTTTTATTTATGAAAGACGGCAGAATTGCCGAGCACGGTACTCACGAAGCACTGATGAATACCAAGCAGAGTGAATACGCAAACCTGATACACACTTTTTTGGCCGAAGACGAAACCACGGTACGCTCAGATACAGGTATGCACAGTGCACACAGCACACTTTATTCTATAATTATCTAGAAATTAAAATTAAAATTAAAATTGCTCACTTTTAGAATCGAGTAAACCAAATGTGCCTACTGCGAGAGTGAGAAAACAGAGATCTAAGTCACCGGCGAAGCAAATAACTGAGATAGCAAAAAACGTTGATATCAAATGTGGTAGGTTAATTGATTGCAATTCTGGTCACGAATTGCCACAAGCTAAAGCTAAAGCTAAAGATTTGTCGTTTATTCATAACAGGTAAACTGACAACAGAGGAGAAAATAGAAAGAGGCAATATTGCCTGCTCAACATACCAAGAATACATGAAAGCTGGAGGAGGATACATCGTGAGCTTTATTGTTTTGCTCACGTTTGCGGTTAATATTGGTACGACGGCGTTTAGTAGTTGGTGGCTAAGTCGTTGGATAAATGAAGGCGGAGGCGTAAATATACGATTTTTGTTGTCTTTTGATTACGAATAACAAATTCGTGTATTTTGTAGGGAACTGAAGTATTCGATCCGATAACAAATACAACCAAACCGAGTCAAAACATAACTGAAAATCCGAATATAGGAATGTACCAACTGATTTACGGTTTATCGATAATAATCATTCTTTTTACCAGTTTTATTCGAAGTTACTTTTTTATGAAGGTAAGATTAATTTGTTCCTCTATAAAAAATTCTCTATACTTATGGAATTTTTAATTTTTTTTTTCTTTTTCTTGTAGGCGACTTTAAAAGCTTCAAGTGCATTACACGAAAAAGTTTTTATTAAAATTTTTCGCAGTCCAATGAGTTTTTTTGATGTCACACCAATAGGAAGAATTATCAATATATTTTCAAACGATATGGATGAAAGTAAGTGTTAATTGTTACTTTATATGAAAAAGTAAGTAATTGTTTTGTCATTTTCTTCTCTGATACGTTGCAGTTGATGTTCGCCTACCATTTACTGCCGAAGTATTTCTACAAAACCTATGGGTCATCATATTTTCTCTTTTATTTGTATCACTTGTTTTTCCATATTTTCTCATACCATTGACCGTGGTATCAATCGTGTTCTTCTTCTTATATTCTGTATTTCACGTGTCCATTCGAGAACTCAAGCGGTTGGAGAACATTTCACGTTCTCCTGTGTACAGTCACGTAACTTCCACAATTCAAGGACTGTCGACCATTCACGCTTACGGAAAAGAAAAAGAATTTATTAATAAGTACATAGAAGTAGAATAGTAGCATACTGTATTTTTATTTCTGGATTAACTTGTATATTTATTTATTTATTTATAGATTCGTTCGTCACATGGATGACAATACGAGCCCGTATTATTTGTTTAATTGTGGGATGCGCTGGCTAGCACTTCG